>ML787100.1:104305-117683 GCA_009831015.1 Picea engelmannii
TGTGTGATTTTCAAAAACACCAAAACATTCATCTTGAGAGGAATTAGAAGATAAACTAACATTTCATACCTCATGTTCATGCATGTACTTGGTAAGGGTTTCCTTTGCCTCATGGAGTTGAGTCTCCATCTCATGCAACTTTTGAAGAAGCTGGTCTTTCTCCTTCTTCATGGCAATCAACTGCTCTTCAAGGGAAATGCTCTCATTTCTGTCTTCACACATCTCTTTTATCAAATCTCTCATGGTTAGAATCTCCTTCACCATATCTTTGTCAAATAACTTTGATTTTGAAGATGTATGAGAACTACCAATGTTTGAAGCTTCCTCCATCCTTGCAAGATATCAAACTTCAACACAAAACTTGCACAAATACCAACAACTAAATCTCAAGCTATCAATGGTAAACACATGAGCAAAAAAAACTATGCTCTGATACCACCTGATCTGAAAATAGAAGGCTGACTTGTTATGCTATGCAAGAACCCTCTACTTCATAAAATTAAACTTTACAGGACCTTGCTTCATGTGTTAAAATATGCAAGATAAAATTATGTGCCAAGTTTATGCTTCTTCCTTTAAATGTTCATGTGTGAGAAAATGTTCTTTTAAATGGTTAAATATGTACTTTAAATAAATACACAGCAAAACAACTTGCATAAAATAAACCATCAAACTCACAACAAGAACAACATGATAAAGGAGTTCACCCCTCTCCGGGCTACATCTCCTTGAGCCTCCATTAATGGACTTGGCTCTCTGGGATTAATTTGTCAAAAGTTCTTTTACAAGATGCTGCTCAACTCCAATGGAAAAAAAAACTATAACATTGGGATCAAAACACATAAAAACCCCAAAAATGACTAATAAAACTATGAAAACGAATCATGGCTCATCCAGGCATGACCTCTTCTACATGTGGTCTTAAGCTTCCCTGAGATTCATTATTAAAAAAACACCTGTAAAAGTCCTCAAAATCCTCTGAAACCTATCCCAATGTGTTCAGAGCATAAAAATTATCCCAAAATGATTATTCAATCACAGAAAACAAACATAGTCTCACCAAAACATGTCCTCAATCAATGAGGGCTTCAAGCTCCCTGGAGGTTGCTGAAACTTCAATGGCTAAAAACCTGCAAAATAAGTCTTCAAATGGACTTGATAATAGTTCCAATGGATTTAGGACGTCCAAAAACCCCTAGCTGGGCTTATACAACACCTCAATCGGCCAAAAAATGAGAAAGATAGGCCTCTTGCAATCCTTTTCCTTCAGGCTTGTTGGCTCTGGTTTGCCAAAACACACCTCTGTGTGCTTGAACCCAGAACACACTCCAAAATGCGTGTTTAAACCTAGAAGATGTGCATAACTGAAAAACTATCTTAACTTCGAACGGTTAGCAGAACTGAAACCCCCAACCGCCAAGGTCGTGGTCATGTGGTCTTCCATAAGACCGTGCGCTCAAACAAAAAGGGTTGAGTTTTTTTTTTGAACCAATGGTTGCATGCCACTTGTCGGGCGCATGTTTAAACCGTTGGAAAAACAAACCCACACGCACTTTAAAATGTGGTCATATGGATTAAAATACATGCAACTGGGGCTTTGAATATGGTTCAAAACTCCCGCGCACTCCGTGTATAAACCGGTGGACATATATCAAAACGCATGCGACCGGGGCTGGGGCTAAGCCCCAGCCCGGACGTGCCCCATATAATATTTCAATACAATTTATATAAAATAAAACACATTTGATATATAAGGACCACCGTGTGGGCTAGTGGTAGCCCACACACTACCAAAGCGCAGAGCCATAGGGGGAGGTCTGGGGTTCGATCCCCACAGAATCCATAAAATTTTGACCAACCATTGCCAAAAACGAGGTGCCACGTGGCAGCCCATGACTGGGCCACGTGGCACCATACCATTGACTAAGAATGATGCCACGTGTCACATCAAAATTTGACCAACATCTGCCAATCAAAAACTGCCACGTCAGCATATGCCAGCACAACTCTGCCACATCACCTCTGCCACGTTAGCGTACGACCTCTGCCACATTAGACTGTATGGACTGCACAGTCAGCGTCCCTTTTTTTACCTGTTTGACAATTCGAACAAATCGCTATATCTCTTGCTCCTGACTTCCATTTGATATGAGACGAGTTGCGTTGGGTTCGTGATGACGAGGGCTACACTCTCATTTTATTTGAGGAATTCCGAGAATGTTGATTTTTGGGCTAAAATTTGACCCCTGGTCCAGATTTTGATCATACCTTCCCACTGAAAGGCTTTTGGACCTGTTATCACCCCATAAGTTATGGGAATAAACTGGTGATTGGGATATTATCTGTCTCTAGTATTTTTGTTGACAAATGATTTTTCATTCTGCAAATAATTTGAAAAAGAAAAAGAAAAAAGAAAAGAAAAGAAAAAGAAAAAGAAAAAAGAAAAGAAAAAGAAAAGAGGGCATAAAAGAATTGAAATAAAAGCCCCATGCAATAATAGTAACTTGGTCATACCTTTCAAGCATGGCCAAGTTCTTTTTAAATTTGATGTTGATAGGGTAGTAAATGTTTTGGCTAAACAGTTTAATCTTAGCAAAGTGTCTAGGTTAGATTAGTGAATAAATCTGGCCAGACTATCTAATCCTGGTCAGATACCCATAGGGTAGAGTAATTTCTTAACCCAACAGTTTAATCTGGGTTAACTGTCATAGGAAGATAGGTTAGCATGTAGGTTAGTTGCTTCATTGTTTCACTCCCATAAAACTAGCTTGATGTAAAATGTTGCACCATGTCTCAAATGCCTAAAGGATAGTTTGGTCGAAGCCCCACGGTGGTGTCTCTTTGAAAATTTGGGGAAAAAACCCATAAAATGCATTTATCCTAAGTTTTCCCCCCTACGCATGTGTTCTCCACTCCCAGTTTATGCTCCCTGCACATTTCGACGGTCCTGATCGCGACGCCCAGATCTACAACGCACAGAGCATTCCGGACCCCCCCGACCATTCTTATTTTAACCAAGGGGGGGGGGGTCTGGAATCGGTGATAAGACTTACGCACATCTGGACGGTCCAGGAATGAGCGCATAAATCAATTGTCCAGATTGGATTTTGGACCCCCCCATCTGTTCTGCCTTTAACTGAGGGGGGGGTCTGGAATGAGTGATAAACGACGCGCTAAGATCTATAGCTAGTAAACGGGCGTGTAGATCAATGGACCTAATTGGATTTTGGACCTCCCCTGATGATCTTATTTTAACCAAGGGGGGGGGGGTCCAGAATGGTTATTCTCCTCTGACGAGCCCCTTGTCATACGTGGCGTCAGTCTATTTGCCTCGAAGTCCTGTCAACATCTGCTATCTGACAGCCACCGTCACCTATGGATGTCATATTCCACTTGTTCCACTTGTTCCCAAGTTATGTCCCATCTCATAACTGCTGTCAGTCCCCTACCCGCTTTCACTCATGAACGATCCCTTATTTTGACTTTTACCTCCAATACCTAGCTGCCACATCATCCGTTCATATTTTTCATCCACCGTCACCTGCCATCTCACCCCCAAGTGGCACATTGTCCATTTATTACAGAATAACACACCCATTATCCTGTTGACCTGTCTCCCGCACTCAACCGACCCCAGTTTTAAATAAAACTACTGTTATTCCCCCTACATTCACTATTCACCCATCACACCAGAAAATTTACCTCTTACTCCTCCATTGCATTTCCGTCGCCCTTGTCCACAGTCAGTCGACCCCACTAATTTTGTGTTTATTGCAGGTACTGTTGCAGAGATGGCGCCAAATCCCAGACAAGCAAAAGGAGAGGAAAATCCTTTTCTCCCGCCTCCTGTCGACTTGGAAAAGATTCCACTGGTCGAAAAAGACCGATTGATCGCAGATACTCAATGTGATTTCGATTTCTCAGACCTCCAATCATGGCTCAAGGAGGTTTTCCTGGACCAGAGCGATGAAATTGGACTCTGGGAGTCTAATTTACCCCTTTACCTTTTTCCCTAGATCCACTATTTTCCCGAATTCGCCCTTAAATGCCTAGATCATTATATCCCCAAACAGAGGGTCATCGTCTCCTCATCCGGAGACACCCTGTTCTTCATCACGCCCGAAGACATAGACCAAATGATGCAAATTCCCCGTGCTGACTCTACGTCTCCTTTCAACCTAGAAATCCTTACAGAGTTGTATCAGAAGATGAATTTTCCCCAGAGAGCTCAAATTTTTGAGCTTTTCCTTCCCACCTCTGCTCAATTCCCTTTCACAAATCCCCCTTACCTATCGTCCATGTTCTCCACCAAGGGAAACTAGGTCATTTCCTCCCTTTGTGCTCTATTAGGGTACTGTTCCGACCAGTGGGTAGATGAGCCCATTCTGGGTTTTCTATCCATTTTATCCACTGATGAAAAACCCACCACTCAGTTTGATTTCAGCACCTTCTTAGCAGACAATATTCATGAACAGTTTGTGAATTTTGGCACGGAAGGCATGTTCGGATACTTGTCTATATTGGCCTACATGTTTGTTTTGTATCAAGTAGATAAATTTACTTTTTCCATGCAGAAAATGGACGTAGATGGAAGGCCTCATCCAGTCACAACATGGACCTCTTTGTTGAAGCATAACTCCATAGAATACAGCTTCAAAGCATTCATCGATCTGTTCTACCACCCTGTGGTAAGCATGTTGAGCGGTAGGCCCGAGCCTCTAATAAATGACGAAGTCCATAGAATTATGCATCTCTCGGACAACACAAAGACTGGGGATTGGTACCTATATCAAAACCACACCGAGATTGTTACCCACAAATTTGGTCATTGTGATGATGTCATGATGATGTTATGACGATGGAAAATCAAACTCTTTACTAAGAACACTTTCCTGAGAAAAGTTACAGTTGTCTTCTTCCAGAACTCACACTTTTGAAGAATGTTCACAGGCTACTTATATATTCTCCTGCGAGAATGCCTGATTCTCGCAGGCTACATTAAGCTGGGGTGTGAACTTCTCGCACTGTACTCATTGTTAGGGTGCGAACATGTTCTTAAAGGGGAAAAAGATAAAAATCTCGAACCTTCTAGAAGGGAATCTTCTAGAAGGATGAGTTGACTTTCAAATGGTTATTCAGGTGCTGGCATTCCAGATATCTTGGGATCATTCCCTATCCAAGTAACTAATCTATATTCTCCTATATATTGAGGAGATTTCTCATGGAAAGGGTTAAGTTAAGCAAGTAGAAAGTTAGCAAGAGTTTGATTAGAGAATTAGTGCAAGACTGTATGGAGGACTGATGCTACAACAGCTAGAGACAACAGCAAGGTCATCACAAGTGGTTGATTTTCTTCATGCATGAGAAAGTGTGTGTGTCAGAGCTAGGAGCCATCGAAAGGAGACCTATGACATCAAGGCTCAGGTTGTAAGTTTCACTTTCAATTAATTCAATACAACAATATGTCCCTTTCCCATAAATATGATGTCACTTTATTACATAACTCCTTGATCATATGGATAGACTAGTTATTGAATATATTAATCTGCCTTTACTTCAATTGGTTCGTTCTGTTGTGATCTGAACGGGACGAGAGCATTGGAGAAAATCTTGGAACAACAGAGATCTAAGGAAAGCATTCATAAGGTATGTCCATGATCCTCATCTCTTAGTTCATTCAATAATCTAGATCTAGGGAAAGTATATTATTCTGTCCTATTTTGTTCTAGATCCAGGTGGATCTAGGGAGATCGGTTTGTGTCCGCACTCACGGATTTATCCTATAACAAAATTGGCGACTCCACTGGGGAGCTATCCCTTTTTTATTTATGGTTTTTGAGTTTTTGTGGCCATTTTCTCTGTTTGCATTTTTCTCTTGATTTGTCAGTCTCTGAGTCCTCAGGATACCCTGAGAGACCTTCTGGGTCTATAAGCCAGTTTAAATTTTACTTTCTTTTTCAAAATTTTCATTAGTTTCAGGGATTCTCGCACTGTGTCCATTAATAGCCTGCGAGAACCTTGAAAGTTCGCACTCTGCATATAAATTCCAGTGAAAACAGTTCGCATGTTGCATCAAAGTGGCCTGCGAGAACACTGTCTTCTCGCATTGTGTTCCACACTGGCTTGCGAACATATTTTTTAAAATTTTTGAATGCAAGTTTTGACTCTGTCAATTGCTCATATATGTTGATTTACACCTCTTTGGCTTACTGAATCAGTGACTTACATATCTTTTGCCTTAGTTGGCTTGCTGGAACTGATCTAGGTTTTCTAGGTTTTTTCTTGCCTTTGAAGCTTGACTTTCATTTCTTAGCTCTTGTTGGTATTTTCATTCTCTCTGACTTCTGGAGTTGAGTGTATCTGACTAGATGAGAACCAGGGATTGGTTGAGAGTTGAGTGTTTGGTGTTTCTCTTGTGCTTGTTGGTTTGAAAGGATAATTTTTCATTTGCATTGAGAAGCTCCTTGGTTTGCTTTTGTTTTTGCTTTCGTTGAAAGTATTGGATTGGGTTGTTTGTTTGGGTCTTTATAATTTGGTTTTCTTTTCTCATTAATCAAAGTTCTTATTGGAAAGTGAACTGCATGTTTTCTTTCAAGTTTTTGTTTTTTGCCTTTTGCGAAAACATTGAAAATCAAATTTTAAGAGTATTGAAGTTTTGAAAAAGACATATGGAACTTGCTCATTGATACATGATTGTTGGCATTGGCATCTGAAAGGAAATTGAGCATTGCATTTGCATTGTAGTATTGAGATTGATTCAGAAATTGTTCTCTCTCTCCCATAACTAGGATTCATCAAATGAAAAGAATTATATTTCATCATATCCTTGCATTATTTGGGTCAGAGTCACACATCATGAGTTTCATTTCCGTTACCTTTGAGTAAACAATAGCCTATAAAAACATTGCGTAATATTAAAATTGATCTAATACCTCTTTTCTAGGACTCTTTTACACCAACATTTAGCTAGGCTAGTGATTTGGAGTAGGAAGAGAGACACACTCTCCACAAGATAAAAAAAAAACAATAGCATCTTGAGTTAGGGAGTGTTAAATTCCATTGGCAGCATATTGTCCTGGGAAGCCCTTCTAACACAAGGGTCAAGCATTAGGTCGCATTGGTGTTGGCAGAGTTACTAACCCTGTTTTGTTGACATCGGTGTAGATATTGCACGTATTACGGGGGTCACTCCGAGGTATACCCACAATTATGAGTGGAATCCTTTGAGTTGAGTTCAGGCTAGATACCCTGCCTTTGCGTGTGGATCGGACTGACGACTGTTTCCCCAGGTTGTACTGTTGTTTGTGGTGACCTTAGTGGCTTATCTCTCTAGGTTCTTACCCAAGGTGACTGTGGAGGGGAAAGTCTTCACGGTACCTGGAATCGACGTTGATCAAACTCACTCAGGATCCTTGGAGGGTATACCCACGATTATGTGTGGGATCTTGCACCAGGGCGTAAGTCTGTTAAGCAGGTCGTCAACGTAACTTTTCCATCTTAGCCCCACCCCTTCTCGTCTCATTGTTGCGATGTTGGATTTCATCACCGACTAGTGGCTTTGATATTAGAAGGTATTGTTTGCTTGGTGGTTGCTTCTAGATTTTGTTTACTAGGGTGTGTTGTTTGTTCCTCGAAGTTGACCCTAGGATTTTCGTTGGGGAATTGGTTACTTGTTTACAATTGCTCCCCCACGACGTTCACATAGGATGCAAGGTTTGTCCCCGGAACATCCGGAAGCTTCACAACCTTTTCATACGACCACACCTGAGGGTACCCCTGAGGACTCTCCTCGTCTGGGTGAAATTCCCCTTGTTACTCTACCACACATGGACATAAGTGATGTCCCATAAGTTTTTACACCACCTCCATAAGTAGAATCCATTGATCCTCTTGCTGATTTTTAAATAACCCATACTATAGAGGACTATCACATTCATTGTGGTGAGCGACCTATTGGACGATTAAATCCTTCTGAAGACACCATTGTTACATCCTCAGAATCAACTGCTGGGCCTTCTCATGGTGTAGTGGGCCAAGATCCTTTTTGGTAGGGTGATTTCCGACGAGTCTTGTTTGGTACTAAGTCAACACCTGTGTACGAAATCAACCCTCATGTGTCTCCTGAACCAGAGACTACACCAGAGACTACCACTTATCGTTTTGTTCTTCCTCCCGAGATGGCCCATCTCGCAAATACTATGAGTGTCCAAACCGGAATTACTGCAACTACTCTTCCTCCTATCAATACCCAGCGAACTCTTGAGGCTAATCCGAATTTACCTCCTGGTTACCATGCACTGAATCCTTTGTTGAATGTTTCCCATCCAACACCCCCACAAACTCCAACTGGTTCTCCAGGTGGTCCTCAGTTTCCTGGGCATCCTATTCCCGGTTTCATCCCGACACTCCCTCAGTTTCCTACTGGAAATCCTAATACTAGTAGCACTATCCCGACCGTTGCACCTAATGTACATATTCCTGTTGGTGGACAGAGTGGCACAATTCCATTTCCTTTTCCCTTTCCCAGACATAACATAGTTACTACACAACCTACGGTTGGTACACAACTTCCGTGTGGAACTGTCCCTTTGATAGGGGGACCAACCTCACCTTTAGGACAAAACATACCTCATGTGTTGGCCCAGTACTGGAATCAACTTATGCAACACTTTCCTCAAAATTCTAGGGGGCAACAAACTATCCCTACTACATGCCAACCATATCCAGGTGTGACTAATCCTATTTGGGGTTCAGGTCAAACTACTCAACCTCAAGTCCCTACTCAGACTTAAGGTCACAATCCTTGGGGTTACTATCCTATTCAGCCACCATAGAACCAGCCAGGGTCTTCCCTTTGGGGGAAGACTGCATATGGTCCCACTAGTCTATCGACAGGGATTCCACCCCAAAGTCACCAGTATCCACAAGTGAATCGGCAGTTGCCTTTTCTTGCTACTTTGGATCTGCCAAATTTGTCTAGGATTCTTAATGATCCTATTCGTCACTCTCCCCAATGGCCTGCTATTCCTGCAAAGCTTCCATCAGATATTCCAAAATTCGATGGGAAGGTGGGAGAGGACCCAAATAATCATGTCATGACTTTCCATTTGTGGTGTTCATCAAACTCATTGATGGACGACTCCATTAGACTGCGTCTTTTTCAACGAACTCTTACGGGTGCTGCTGCGAAGTGGTACATTGAATTACCACGAGGTTTTTTTTTAGATTTCAACACCCTTGCAATGGACTTTCTAACACATTACCAGTTACTGATCCGTTACGATACCGGAACTGAGATTTTAAACTCCTTCAAACAAAGCTCGAGCACTCATATATCTGATCATATTCATGAGTGGCGACGGAGGCGACATCTCATTAAACTTGAGCTTCCTGATCAGTTACTGGCAGAATGGTTTACCAAGTCTTTTGTAAACAAAATTGGTAAAGACATTGCTATGTGCGGTGTTGTCATAGAAGAGCAGGCTATTAGTCGTGCTCAGTATCTTGATCTCGTTTATTCGCAAACGGGAACCTTGTATGATTTACTACCTGATTTACCTCATCCTGGTAGTTCCAGCACTTCTGCTACTCCAGCTGTTTCGCATGCAGCTGATGGTGTGATTGGTTCCACTCATAGCCATTCACATTCTGTTTCAACTACAACCCCGAAATCCAATTCTTCTAATGTGCAAAGTGCTCCGTCTCCTACTCCTCCCACCGGTAAAACATCTGAAGTGAACTTTGTTCAATCTACGTCGACCGGTAAGAATAAGTCTAAGAAAGGGAGAGGCAAGAATAAGGAGGGTAAAAACAATAATCCAAATGAGCAAACCAAATCACCTCCTGTTGATGATCGGGATAAGCGCAAGCCACGCTACCCTTTCCTTATTTGTGGTGATGATCACTACATGAAGCATTGTCCGAGACGTGCCGAGGTTAACAAGTTCCTTCAAGGAACACCAAAGCCCTCTACGCCGATAGTCTTGTCTCAACCCTTCCCTTCTCAACAACAGGCTTCGTTGGTCATCCACGACCAACCCTTTACTTCTACATCATCTTATGTTTTGATGTGCACCGGTGATTCTACAAAAGACAATGTTGCACTTACCACTAGAGCTAAAGACTGTACTCCTTCTAAGGAGAAGGTTGATGACTTACCTCCCGATTTGGTACAGCCTTCTCCACCAAATCCACCTACAAACAGTCCTCTTCATCTCGAACGACCAAGTCTTGATACAGTTTTACGACCTCCGAAAGGTGTCGTTAAGAAGTCGGCATTCAATCCTCATGCTCGGGCAGCCCAGAACTATAGCATTGTCAAAGATCTGGCCCAAGCACCCTCAGCGATGTCTTCCCTGGAAGTCCTTCAGTCTTGTCCTGCACAACGAAGGGTGCTATTGAAAGCTATAGGTGGCATTGATCCAACAGATACGAATCTGATAGTCTTTAACTTGGAAGATCATATTCCAAGGTTACCCCCACAGCTTGCATTTCAAATTCAAGTTGTGGTCTCCGACAAGAGTATTTGCCGAACTGTTATTGATGAGGGTGCCTCTACGTGCGTAATGTCTTTTTCTTGTTGGAAAGCCATTAGCTCTCCCCCGTTAAATGAATCACAAAACACTTTGCGAGCCTTCAATGGCTCTGGTTTTAAGTCTTATGGTGTTCTACCATCGTTGCCTATCACTCTGGAAGGTAAGACCGTTCAGGTGGAAGTGGAAGTTTTCGATACTCCCCTAGATTATAATCTTCTACTTGGACGTAGCTGGGTCGATTCTATGCGTGATGTTGTGTCAACCCTTTTCCATGTCGTCCGATTTCCTCACCAGGGAAAAGTGGTTATGGTCGATCAACTTGCCTTTTTTAATATTGATACTCACATTGGCAACGTGCCTTTCATCGCTAAAACCCCACTGGGTTACGAGAATGTCAGGGTCGGTCTTTTAAAAGATTCTTCATTAATGGGTACTTTCCCCATACCACCACCCGATCTTCCACGCCCGTTTATTGCTTCCATTAATATGATCTCTACTGTACCTCATGAACTTTCGGTGTCTGCTGAACCTTGGATAGTCCCTAATCCTAGAGATCATGTTCGTTTCGACAATGTTATGCCGTTAAGTCCGATTGAGTCCGCTTATCAAGCCATTCAATCGGCAACCCCTCCTACTTCTTCTTGTGATGAGTTGTCTCCTGATCCTTTCCATGTCATTTTTCCCACTGACGAGATGATCATGTCTGTCATGGAAGATACCCCTTGGGACGATGGGCATCATCGTTCCATCTTGTTTCTAGGATAACAGACTCTTGAGAATTATCAGCGGATTTCGACTCCGTCGACCATTGTTGTTATATCCACGGTTTCCCAATCTACACGAGATGTGTTTATAGAAGGGAACCTAAGTAACATTTTGCCCATGATGCCCATAGATATTTTAGTGAAACCTAGGATAGTCGAGAATGTTCATATTGGAGCTTCGTGTTCTCCTGAAGAAATTGTCACTTATACTTCCTTGTTTAAAGAATTTCGTGATATCTTTGCGTGGAGTTACGAAGAGATGTCAGGTATTGACCCTGCTATCTTCATTCATGATATTAAGACATACCCCAGAGCTAAACCAGTCCGACAGTGCCTTCGTCCTGTCCATCCACGTAAAGCGGCAGCCATTAAACTCGAAGTTGAAAAACTTCTTAAAGCCGGTTTCATTTACCCCATGGCATTGACAGAATGGGTTTCCAACCCCGTACCGATTGATAAGAAAGGTGGTAGTACACGTGTTTGTGTGGATTATTGGGATATCAACAAAGCTTGTCCAAAGGACAATTTTCCAACCCCTTTCATTGACCAGATCGTCGATGACTGTGCCGACAGTGAAATATTTTCCCTCATGGATGGATTTTTCGGCTATAATCAAATCAATATCGCTCCTGAGGACCAACATAAAACGACTTTTATTTGTCCTTGGGGTACTTTCGCCTATAGGAAACTTCCCTTCGGTCTAAATAACGTAGGTGCTACGTTCCAACGTGCTATGTCTTATGCATTTCACGATATTAAGCATATTGTTCAACCTTATTTGGACGATTTTCCGGCTCATTCTTTACGTCGAGTCGATCACCCTGCTCATCTCTGAGCAATTTTTGTTCGTTGCTTCTTCTATCGCATTCGCCTGAATCCTCATAAGTGTGTTTTTTGCGTAGAATCTGGACGTCTCCTCGGTTTCATTGTTTCACGCCATGGGATCTGGGTCGATCCTATCAAGGTCGAGGCGATTCTTAATCTCCCTCTTCCTTCTTCTTTGCGCTAGTTACAGAGTTTGCAGGGGAAAGCAAACTTTCTTCATCGTTTCATCCCGAATTACGCCGAGATTACTCGTGGTTTCACATGTCTTCTAAAGAAAGGTTCATAGTTTGTCTGGGATAAAGTTGCTAACAACGCTTTTGAAGCTTTAAAGTTATCCCTCACAAAAGCTCCTCTTCTTTTCCCTCTGGATTATAGTCGAGATTACTTTCTTTATCTAGCTGCGTCCGAGTATACTATCGGCATGGTCCTCATTCAAGAGGATGATAACCATGATGAACATGTTATCTATTACTTGAGTAGAAGTTTATCTTCCATGGAAATCAAGTACCAACATGTTAAGAAGCTGGCCTTGGCTGCAGTCCAAGCAGTTCAACGTTTTCTTCATTATATTCTCTCCAGGAAAACTACAGTGATTTCACACTGTAACCCCATGCAACATATATTGACACGTCAATTGCTGGGGGGAAATTACTCCAAGTGGATTGTCATTCTCCAAGAGTTCGATTTGGAATTCGCTCGAGCCAGGTCGAAGAAATCCCTCGTTTTCGCTGAGTTAATTTGTGATTTTCCCCACACTACCACGGAAAAGGTAGCAGTCGATTCGTTACCTGACGAGCCACTTTTCCTTATCAGTACCGATGATATTTGGTACAGAGATATCATTATATATCTCCAAACTCAAACTTTCCGGCCTGCTTTGTCTAGTGTTGAACATCGTCGTGTTCGTTATCAAGCACGTCATTATATTATCCTCGGCGATACTCTTTACCGTCGAGGCATTGACTCTGTCTTTCGGCATTGTTTAACTTTTGAAGAAGCTGAGAAAGCTTTGAATGACTGCCATTCGGGAGCATGTGGTGGTCATATGTCTGGGTATGCTACTGCCCAGAAAATCTTACGTGCAGGATACTTTTGGCCCTCGTTGTTGAAGGACTGCATTACTGCTGTTCAGAAGTGTCATGCCTGCCAGACCTATAATCAGAAGATTCGGTCGCATCCTGCTCCCCTTCATCCTGTAGTCTCAGTAGGTCCTTTCGCTAAATGGGGCATTGATTTCATGACATGTCACCCTCA
>ML787100.1:117733-139735 GCA_009831015.1 Picea engelmannii
GATAGCTCAACACCCTATTATCCACAGGCCAATGGCCAGGTCGAAGCCATCAATAAGGTTCTTATAACTATGATTCGACGGATGATAGGAATCCATAAAACCAGCTGGCACACAATGTTATTTTCGGCATTGTGGGCATATCATACATCTGTTAAGTCTGCCACAGGATTCACGCCTTTTCGATTAGTTTATGGCATGGAAGCCATTCTTCCAATAGAATGTGAAATCTCGTCTTGGAAGCTAGCTGTAGAGATCTTACCTAATACTTCTACCGAAGAGGAACGTCTGTTGTATTTGATGCGATTAGACGAGACTCGTCGTGATGCTACTCTTGTAATAGAAGCCCAGAAGAAACGTGTTAAGGCACAATATGACAAGCATGTCAAACCTCGTGTCTTCTCTGAAGGGGATCTTGTTCTTCTATATGAACAAGATAAAGATGTCTTAGGAGCTGGGAAATTCGAACCAATGTGGCGTGGGCCTTACATTTTTAGAAAAGTTTTGGAAAAAGGAGCATATGAGTTAGTGGATTATGATGGGGTACCTTTGAGTGAACCCAGGAATGGGTTGTACTTGAAGAAGTACTATGCATGAGTCATTTGTGCATGAGTATTTGTATTTTTATGTATCATACTGAGTGTGTGTTACTTTAGTTTTTTCTTTTGACGTTATCTGGTCTCTGCCCTTACGTGACGTTGTGTTTGATTGCCAGATGTTGGAACATTCACTACCTTATATTGGCTTCACCGACGGTGCTAGCCATAGTACTCGGAATCTAGCTTCCGCTGCATGGGCAATCTATGCCCCGACAAATGAAATCATATCTCTACGAGGTATATGTCTTGGCCGAGCAACCAACAACATCGCAGAGTATAGCACCGTGGTTGAATTACTGGTTGATGCTATCTCTCTCAGAATTCTCCATTTGGTGATTCGACTTGACTCGCAGTTGGTAGTACTACAACTCAGTAATGTGTATTCTATTCGAAGTCCTACGTTATTAAGGGTATATTTGCGGATTCGCCTCTTGGAATGACATTTTGATTATATTGAATATCAACACATTTCGAGAAGTCTTAATACATTGACAGATGCTTTAGCTAATTATGTATTGGACATGCATTTAAATCACTTATAAAATCAAACACATTAAAATGTACACAATGTAAAGTAAGCCGATAGAACCCATGTATATATAACGATCAAAGTTTGTTTTTACAAAATGTGTCCAAAGACCAAAATATCAAAATTGAAGCCCATGGATTCTACATAGCGACATCAATGATGTTCACTATAGCACACTAATGTCCTAGCCACTCTACGGAGCAAGCGACCCATAGAGGAAGAGACTCCCACGGTGTGACGTTGATCGCGTCGTGGGATCTTCTCCAGAGGCATATCTGGAACATCGGCCATCAGAACCTCTATGTTCTGCTCCATTGTCAGATAGTCCTCGACATACTGGGGAACTGCTACTGCTGCCTCTCCTCAATGCTGAAAAGGAGAACTACCAGCAGGTCTATATGCGCCAACGTCTGTGTTATCAACAAAAAATTGGTGTTAGTCTTCAGATAAAACTATAAAACCAAAAACATTTATATATGTTAAAAATCCAAAAACATTTAAAACCTTGAAAAATTTGTGTACTTCTTACCGATGTCTCCCCACTGTGCGTCTTCAGGAAGGGAAAGGTCAGTATCGCCGCGAAAGTCCAAGCCAGCGTATGCATAATCTTCTACCATCAACACCTGGCCTTGAAGCCAGTCAAAGAAGAGATCGTCATACCTGACGATCGGTCCTGTCACATGTCTAGCCATGAGTTGACACCATCGTAACATCTGTGGATACCTGGGACCCGAAAAGTGCCACTCAGCCCAAAGTCTATACACTAGGACCCTCTCACAGAAGAAGGACACCAGCAATGATCCATAACCAAACTGCTTTAGATCTCCACGCCTACATTTGGTCAGTTGTTTCTTGAGACTGCGTAAAACTGCCTCAGCCCAGTTGAAGACCCGGGGCTCAGTACACTCGAGGGCATACTGGAAATAGCTCTGCAGAGCCATATGTGGGGCAACACTTCCTGCCATCCAAGTGATAGTTAAGAGAATGGTACAGAGAGTTATATCAGTCACTCCCCAAATGGCCACTTTTCCTTTTTGTCGTTCAGCCTCAGGCACGCAGTACTCCCAACAATACTCACTCATTTTTAAGCCACCCCTTCGGCTACCATTCAAACTGACGTAGGACCCTCGTTTGGATAGCCCATTCAGGAAATAGATATCCTCAATGTCGATCGTCAATGTGTGAGCTCCGACATTAAAAACCTGCTGATCCGGATCCCACATCCGGACTAAGTGTTCTAGCAATCGAACTTGGGCTCTCATGCCCAGTATGCAGAAATACTTCAAGAGACTGAAATCTCTTAAGGCAACAAGAGTCAAAGAGTGGTTTTCAGCAGTTGCATTATCATCCTTGTGTTCCCGTTCTCTCCATTCGAGCACCATTATGATGGTTATAAACCTGCATGGGGAACATATGAAGATGATTAAAACTCTCTTTCATAGGATAAATTCTTTCTTTTGGCTAAACGTTATATAAAATTTTGAACTTTGCATTGTTCGCAGGTGGCCTATGGCACACAGTGCGAACTTCTCGCATGCTGCCATAGGCCCACCTGCGAGAATGAAGCATTCTTGCAGGCCCCGTATGGGCGGCCTGCGAGAATCCTTCTACACGCATAGGGTTTTCAAAATGAACTTAAAACTTGAAGTTTAACCAATGAAATCATTAATTTGAACCATGAAAATATAGAGAATGGAAAACTTACCAAAACACCGCAGACGGCTCGAAGAATGATGGCCCGAAGCTCCCGAAAATCGACGATGAAGGTAGAAGGTAAAATGAAGGTTTTTTGCACTCAAATGGTAAAAGGGGAAAGTGATATGGTAAAATGAATTGTGAATTTATTTTATTTTACTTTTTACCATGATAAAAGTAGGTTTTTTCATGTTTATTCGTTATTTAACCCTAATTGCTAATATGGAAGTGAGTAAACTGACTTGCAGGTACCCAATGCGGATGATTATGGACAAAAAACTTTTGCAGTGTGGTGTGATTTTGTTTGTTTCCTATGGTTTTGATATAAAACCTCAAGCATCCGTTATCCGATCTTGCGCTTGTCAAAATATAAGAACGTGATCGAGCGTTGTTTTATCTCTTTTCCGGGCTCGCTGTGGTTACACGAAAAAAGAACCCCCCCGGAGTTAAATTTAAGCTCTTTTCACGACTCCCTAAACATGAAAAGATTGCCAAGCGATCTTGCTATTTTCACGCTCGTTAAAGTATTTGAAAGTTACGCGTCCTTCGAGCGATAGTTTAACCCTTTTTCGGTCTCGTTGGACTATTGTACGAAAAATGAACTGAGAGAGTTCTCTTTTGAGTGTTTTTCCAAACTCTATAATCCTAAAAAACCTTCGAGTTTTCTATATTTGGATTCGTTAAACAAACATTGATTGACCTGTGATGGGACCGAACCACTCCTTCTTAGGGTTCTTTAAAAATACTCCGAGGGACTCGTCCGAAGGATGAGCTTATATCGACAAGAATATGTGATCCTCTTCAAGCTTGCGTAAAAAGTAAAGAGGTACTTGCCAGAAATGGTGGGGGAAAATTTGGGAAAGGGATATGTTTCATCTTTGTGTTAATTGGTAGTTAGTGTCGCTCTTGAACATGACACCCCCTATTCATCATTTGAAGCCGGTTTGGGAAATCCATTTGTCTCTCATTCGATTCAATAACAAGGTCTTTCAATGTGTCGTCTTTGAGTCAATGCCGCCAAATCATTGGTCATGTCATTCATATGTTCAAGAGCAGTCCAAACCTCTATTGAGTCATCCATCTGCAGTTATACTTTCACTCCGTGTCGGCCTTCCCTGTGTCCAAAGTCCAATTGTCATATACTTCGTTTCACTTTCAAAATTTGTTATTCATTTCGTGTCACTGATGGGGAATACATCAAGGCCCTCCTGTGATGAGTCTTGTTCTGTCGACTTCAACACATTATCCAGAATCAAGACTTAGAAATTATTTAGTACTTTGAAGCTTGCATGCCTCAATGGCAAGTTTCTCACTTTCGACAGTGGGTTTACATCATTGACCCCTGATAGAGAGATTCCATCGAGTGTTTGAAATCAACTCATTTATTCACAGTCGATGGATTGTACTATAGTACCTTGGGAGTCATTGACATTAATGATGATTTCCCTCGCACTTGTTAACGGTATACATCAATGACCGGTAATCAAGTGGTTTCTACCATGTTCGACTTCGACACATGTAATCACATGGTCAGATTCGTGCTTTGGGCAACGAGATTGAAGACCATGGATATTTTCTTTGTGATCTAGGTTACGATGGAGTATGCATAATTTGTGACACATAGATCCACTGTGTATGTTTCTTGGCTATGTCATCTTGACTGAAAATTTGTCGCACAGATCCACAGTGTATTTAGGTGGCTGTGCTATATAGTGATGGCATGTATCCACAGTGTATGATTGGTGGCCATGACCTTGGTTTATGATGTCATTAGTCTATGATATGAGTATGGGAATGCCTACCTCGAAATTGATATACATGATATTTTGCTGATGCTTGGATGTTTGTAGGTCTCTGATTAGATGTGCTTTTGGTTCTTGACACACACATGCAGCTTACAAAGTCTATCAACTGTCACTGGTTCCGCTCTCAGACTTTGGGGGGCATCCTATTACCCACAAATTTGGTCATTGTGATGATGTCATGATGATGTTATGACGATGGAAAATCAAACTCTTTACTAAGAACACTTTCCTGAGAAAAGTTATAGTTGTCTTCTTCCAGAACTCACACTTTTGAAGAATGTTCGCATGCTACTTATATATTCTCCTGCGAGAATGCCTGATTCTCACAGGCTACATTAAGCTGGGGTGCGAACTTCTCGCACTGTACTCATTGTTAGGGTGCGAACATGTTCTTAAAGGGGAAAAAGATAAAAATCTCGAACCTTCTAGAAGGGAATCTTCTAGAAGGATGAGTTGGCTTTTGAATGGTTATTCAGGTGCTGGCATTCCAGATATCTTGGAATCATTCCCTATCCAAGTAACTAATCTATCTTCTCCTATATATTGAGGAGATTTCTCATGGAAAGGGTTAAGTTAAGCAAGCAACAAGTTAGCAAGAGTTTGATTCGAGAATTAGTGCAAGACTGTATGGAGGACTGATGCTATAGCAGCTAGAGACAACAACAAGGTCATCACAAGTGGTTGATTTTCTTCATGCATGAGAAAGTGTGTGTGTTAGAGCTAGGAGCCATCGAAAGGAGACCTATGACATCAAGGCTCAAGTTGTAAGTTTCACTTTCAATTAATTCAATACAACAATATGTCCCTTTCCCATAAAGATGATGTCACTTTATTACATAACTCCTTGATCATATGGATAGGCTAGTTATTGAATATATTAATCTGCCTTTACTTCAATTGGTTCGTTCTGTTGTGATCTGAACGGGACGAGAGAATTGGAGAAAATCTTGGAACAACAGAGATCTAAGGAAAGCGTTCATAAGGTATGTCCATGATCCTCATCTCTTAGTTCATTCAATAATCTAGATCTAGGGAAAGTTTATTATTCTGTCCTATTTTGTTCTAGATCTAGGTGGATCTAGGGAGATTGGTTTGTGTCTGCACTCATGGATTTATGTATTTGAGTGCGAGTTGGAACCCTACAAGCTGCACAAATATTTGTCGGTAAGAATCTTTTCTTTAGAGTATATAAGGAAAATCTTGAATTCAGATGAAATCCATTTTGTATCCTTGAAGAAAAAGCAACAACTCAGAATCAAGGGGCAGATTGGCTCTTTCATCTACAACAGTCGAGGCATCGGGGAAGAAGCTGACAGAATGTTGAATGAAATGAAGTTCTTTATGAGTTTCCCATGGAACTATGATCCTCATGGGATCATCTTGGAAATGCGGGTGAAGAACAAAAATATCTCGTATGTACATGTGTCCAAGCCCGAGATTGAAAAATTTGCTAATCAGACAGTGTGGGGGCCTGACACTTTGGTCGAAGTGGAACAACAAGTTCCCCTGACCACTGTGCCACCAACGACTACGCGTAAGGTCCCTAAGGAAAAAAGGCCTCGACAAGAGTCATCTCTTCCTGTCACGAAGGTGTCATCTGAAGAGTTCTAGTTGCATACTAAGAGGCCCAAGACAACCACAGTTCCTAGCCCTACGGGGGAGAAATAAAACCTTCCTACCACAGTGAATAAGTCTGTCATTCCACCCTTTGGTTCAAGCCTGCATAAGGAAATCACCCCAATTTTGCCGAAGAAATCCACAGACTCCCCATTGGATACCCAACCAGGAAAAACGGGGCACAAGTTGAGCATTTTCGAGAAGTACGAGCTGATTAAGAAAAAGAACCAGATCCTTACCAACAATACTTATGCTCAATTTCGGAAGCAGACGTCGACAACGCAACACAAGATGCTATCTGTATTTGACACAGAAAAGGGTAGGATTCACATGGCCTTCCTCCAGGCACAGGTACCAGACCCCAAGACGATCACAGACTACAAGAGGGCCACCTTCGAATTCCAAACAAAGGACGTGCATCCAGCAGATCAGATGGATCTGCACAAGCAGACTGGGGATATGGTTTTCCATACATTGGCGCATGCTTCCGCTTCCACAGCAAAATTACAGGTATCACTGAATAACGCTCAAACGCAACTCAAGCTGGAGAAGATTTCATCCTTCACAAAAGATAACATAATTAAAACTTTGGAGGAGCTGGTCCTCAAGATCGGCTATGACCCCTCCAACGTCAAAGCTACAGAGGAGATGATAAAGAAGAATAATGCAGACATCACCTCTTTGAGGAAACAATTGAAACTCTCGCCCACAGAGGACTCGCAGGCGAAGGAGATAGCAAAGAAAGAAGGCGAGAAGGATGAAATGCTTAAGCTGCTCATGGAGCAGAATGCACGGCTCAAAGAAATGGAAGATGAGATGGAGAGATTATGAAAATAAAAGGATTAGATGAATCCAATGGAATTCATTCCATTGAGTGTCATTCTGATTTCAGGAGCAAGCACAGCAGCAATAACAACAGTCCCTTCCGCAACACCAGTGATGCCACAAGAGGGGACAACTGACCTTGCCAAATCCATGGAAAAGATGAACCTGCAAGAGACATAAATAAGCAGACTTAAGAAGGAAGTTGAGAACCTCCAAGACCTCAAAACTTCTTTCCAGACCAGTCTCTCCAAAGAAAAGTAGGTAACTGAGTAGCTCAAGAAGGAACTACAACAGCTCCAAAAGAAAACAGTGGCAGGGAAGACTTTGGCTGAGGTCAAAGAGAATGTATGGACAGACATCACAAAGTCCATAAATGAGATATGGCCCGTGATCCAAATTATGTTTGAACATAATGAGTTGGTCCAGAGGAGCAAATAGGTCATTGAGAAGATCATAGTAGAATTGGGAGATAGACCAACTCAGAAAAATGATATCATCAAATTCCTCAATTCTAAGACTAGAGAAGAGCTAGAAGAGTTGAAGATCGAGGACATAACATAGACCATCCTTGAGGTCAAAATAGTTTTGACCAAGAGAGGATTAATGCTTCAACTAGAAGAAAAGGTTCAGACCATGGACCTAGGGGTACAAAAATTCTTCAGCAAGATCGAGGCTCTCCAGAAGAAAGGTCTCCCTAGTCTGAAGGTTATTAATGATAAACTGATGACACTCCCAGATTACAAAAAGAGATTGTCTGAAGTGTCTAAGGATAGTTCAAAGTTTGCTGGCATACAAGGGAGCATCACCAACAAATCATTCCTAGACGCTCTTCAGTTGGACATCAATATCCAACATGAGAGTCGATACATATTCCTCACTAAGCCCACATTCGCCAAGTATACAGAAATGGACGAAGTGTATCAGAGACTGCTCAAAGTTATTATGCCTAGTCATCTCAGATGGGAGGAACTCTGCGATTTGCTCGATTAGCAGATGAGTTGTCCAGGTCCAGTCACATGTCCATTCAGATGAGGTCGTGCAAAGGCTTCATCAACGGTCTACCGAGAAACTCTGTGTGCAATTGCATCAAGTCATCAAGCAGTTTGATTAGTTAAATTAGTTAGGCTAAAAATAGAATCAGCATGTCCTGATTAGTTATGACATGAACGTTTGTAATTTGAGTTATAAATACTTCACCTTTTGCAGTATTAAGGGTTGTTGATCTTCACACCCTGACGCTATCAGACTGTAACATTTTTTGAAGAGATCTACCATTAATAAAAATGAGGCACTTTACAGGATTCTTGCATGTGTTCACTGGTGATGTTTATTCTCTAAGTTTAATGTTATTCTTTCTTTGTGATCATCTTGTTTTCTAAGTCTAATCTTTAAGAGTAACGAATGTTGCAGGATTTATCTTGGATACCCTATTTCCGACTCGAACGATTTTAGTGTTTATCTTCTGGTGTTTTCAATTAAGGAATTCTTAACTGCTTCTTAGTTGAATTTATTTTTCTCATCTTTTCTTCTGCCCATCATTTAAGCTACTAAAAGATCCAGTGAGTATATTATCTCACCCTGTAGCATATTCCTTTGCATTTCTGGTTTGTATCTCATGTTTATTATAACACAAACCCCATAGTCCAATGGAGGTTTAGACTGTCTCAACCAATTCAAAAAACACTTTGACAACAAAACCTACCTATTTCTTTACCTAGCCTAATATCTAAAATTGAAAACATAGCTAAATCATATAGAGAGATCCCTCTCTGAAGCTGGAAGGGCTAGATCCTAGCTTTAAAAGTGGTTGGATAAAGTTACCTTTGTAGATTTCTTCTGTTTCAACCTCTAGGAAATTTACCAAGTGCTAACATAATGGTGACTCTGCTGGGGATGAACTAAAAATTGATAATTTCACGTTTTCTTTCCCCTAAAAAGAACGTTCAAATTTGAGAAGAAAGTAATGTTTAGAGGTTGATCAAACTTTGTACATATTATTTTCAGACTCACAAAATTAAAAAATATATATATAAAAAAAACCAAAAAGAGTTCTGGCTTCCAAGAAAGTTCATACTCGATCTCATCCAAACCCATAACCCGAGTTAGTGATAGATAACCACGAACAGTTTCTTAGGCGAAAGACCTTAGCTGCCGGTTCAGTGAGTCATATTCTCCTTCATAAGTCTCCTTCCTTTTCAGGGAAGCCGGCTGCCTCTCAAAACCTTGACCTCGATACCTTTCCATGACGAAGCCTGGTTAGAACACAGTCTGACAGTTTTGTGACTGGAATCATCTTTGACCCAACTGAGGTGCAACCTCGAACCCCCGAAGTTCTGTCTCCCATGAATAAACCACATATCACTCTCTTAGTACTATCTAGTCCCTCTTCGTCCTCATCTTCAGCAGCTACCTCGTCGACCATCCAGGTTGTCATCCCACCTCCTCCACCCATCATGGTAGCTCGATATGATCCTTTGGTGTTGGCTGCGCCACTACATGCAATGCCCCAAGACTATCAAACTAGAATTCCACGGTTCAATGCAACATGACCTTTAAACGCCCAACAATATGTTGACAAAATGAATGACTATTTTGACCTGCAAGAAGTTGATGAGGCTGATGTTCAAATGCGATTGTTTGCCCAAATTTTGATAGGTGACGTCAAGAAATGGTACAAATATTTACCTGCTGCCTCAATCCCTGAACTTGTCGCTTTTCAAAGGATTTTTCTTGACAGATGGGAGGTAAAGAAAAACCCTCTCCAGATATTGTCAGAATACGAGAATATAAGAAGAAATCAAGGTGAGATGGTACAATATTACTACACCCATTTTAATAACCTGTACAATGCAATTCCAGCCAAAATCAAACCTCCACAAGGCCTGGCATTGATAAAATTCCCTGATGGTTTTGATGCCGATATGTCATACCAACTAAGAGAAAGAAATTCTACCACCTTGGCAGACATGCAGAAAAGTTCTATAAGTGTGGAGGCCAATCTATTGGCAAAAAGGGCACAACAGAGGTCAAAAAGGAGAGTCACAATTAAAGAAGAACCTTCCACATCAACCACAGATTCCAAATTGGATTCTTTGACTAGAGAAGTGGAAATAATGATGGAAAGACTTACCGTGTCAGACAAAAATCCTCCAAGAGAAAACCCACCAGCTCCCCAGGTTCATAACCCTAACTTTAGGAGAAACCCTCCTCAGACCAGACAGAGAGAACCTAGGGATCAGAGAGAGTAGAGGGGTCCAGATCAGCAGATTAGACCTCCTCTACAAGAAAACTATGCTGATGAAGGGGGGGGAGTGATTGAGGAATTGGAGGACACTCATATCAACCTCATGGGCATTCACGACAACGAAACTATCTTCCTTACCCAAGAAGAGCAGGAACTCTTTCTTCTCAATCAAACAAAAGTAAGTGAAGAAGCTGAAGATACAGAACAACAGGGATTTGAAAATGCTATTTTGGAGGTACACGGCCAGTATAATCTGTGGAGTAAAAAGATAGAAGGGAATTCCCCAAAAAAGACGACTGAAACATAGAAAGTAGTCGAGACCAAGAAGACCCCTAAGCCATCTATCGAGAAGACTCCTGAGAAGAGTAATGTCGACGCTCCCGTGAAGAAAAAACTCACCATTCTGAAAAGGCCATCACAACCCGAGGTTTCACCTATTAATATACTGAGTTCTTCTTAGCAGAAGAATATGGTGGACAAACCAGAATTGATGAGCCAAGGCAGAGCTCCTACACCCTTTAGCCTGGAGGGGGAATTGGCTAAAATAAAAATTCCCATCCCACTTACAGAGTTGATGAACAGAGGCGATTATCATTCACAGGTGATTAAAGCACTGTCCATTGAACCTGACATAGGCACGAAGGCCTTAACCATTATTGATGATAGACCCGAGCTTCTTTTCGGACCTGAAGTAGATGGTCAAGATGATACTGGTGAGGTCACTCCTTTTTACATCAGTCTGAACATACACAACTTGATCTTGCATAACGCTATGCTGGATTCAGGTGCCTCCCACAATCTGATGCCTAAAGCAGTAATGGAAAAACTGGGACTGGAGGTCACTAGACCATACAAGGATTTACACTCATTCGACTCCAATAAAGTTAAATGTATTGGTTTGATCAAGGACCTATGCATCACCTTGGTTCAGATTCCTATGAAGAGCATGGTAATGGATGTGGTGGTTGCAGACATCCCGTCGAAGTATGGAATGTTGCTATCCTGATCTTGGGGGGCAAAGTTGAAAGGAACCCTGCAGTTGGATATGTCTTATGCCACTATCCCAGTGTTTAGGCAACAGAGGAGGTTGTATAGAGAAACATTGATGAAGTACATGGTCAGTAGCCAAGAAAAACCACACAATTATCCCCTTTACTCTACGCATTCCGATTTAGATTCGTTTATCTTGTACAATGATGGTGACATGGGAGAGCAAGATACTCAGTTGGTGGAAGACACATCTAGTCAAGATGAAGGCCAAGAAAGCATTGAGGTAGCAAAGATGAAGAACCTAATAACTGAAGAGTTACCCGCTGATTTATGGAGTATGGATTTTGATGGGGCCATGAGCAAAGAAGGAGTTGGAGCAGGAGTCTGGTTGCACAATCACAGAAACAGGTACTCAGAAAATCATTCTTACAAATTAAATTTCCAGTGCACTAACAATATTGCTAAGTATGAAGCCTTGATGCTCAGTCCGAAGCTTTTGAAAAATGTTGGTGCTAAACAGATTATGGTAAGAGGTGATTCTGAGTTGATAATCAAGCAAATTAAAGGTGAGTATGCTGTGAAACACCCACGTCTTAGAGCTTATAGGAATGTTGTTCTTGATTCCTTGAGGTGTTTTACTGAAGTTGACTTGCAGGTAATGCCGAGAGGAAAGAATATTCTGGCAGATGGATTGGCCACCTCAACAGCCACCTTTAAGATTCCTTTCCACACAACTCGTCCATATACTGTTGAGGTGAAATGTAGGCCAACCGTTCCTGACAATATCAGGTATTGGCAAGTGTTTGGTAATGACGATCAAATTGAAGACTTTCTGCAATGCAAAAATTATTTTGAATGCACAAATATAGATTTAGAGAACGAAGATGAAAATGTAAATAGTTATGATTTTGAAATTGATAGTGTAAATACCATAGATTCCAGAGAATTAGGCGATGACGAATTGGATGCTGACGTTTTACAGTTGAAAAGCAATGTTTTACCTAGAGGCCTAGTTCCTTTAGAGGACTTGTTCGATTCTAATGACGTGGCCAAAAAACCAAAAATCGAAGCCCATGGACAAGATGTAGAAGACTGTAATATAGGGACTAAAGAGAAACCTAGGATGGTCAAACTGTCTAAATCATTACCCCCAGAGGAAAAACTCAAATACATTGAGTTGTTCAAATAATATTTGGATGTCTTTGCCTGGGGCTATGAAGATTTGAAAGCCTATGATACCAACATCATACAACACAGGATTCCAATAAAAGAAGACCAAAAACCATTTAGGCAGAAACTTAGGAGGATAAATCCCAAGTTGCTCCCTCTGGTAGAAAAGGAAATCAAGAAAATGTACGATGCCAAGATCATAGTTCCATTACGTTTTTCCAAATGGGTCTCTAATCTGGTCCCTACACGTAAGAAAACCGGGGAAATCAGACTCTGCATAGATTTTCAAAATATGAATAAAGTCTCCTTGAAGGATAATTACCCCTTATCGAAAATGGACCACATCCTGCAAAGGGTGGTCGGGTCCAGTCGAATTTCTCTTCTGGACGGTTTCTCGGGTTACAATCAGGTCTTAGTTCACCCGAACGACCAAGACAAAACCGCTTTCACCACACCATGGGGCACTTTCATGTATGTGAAAATGCCTTTTTGTCTAATGAACATAGGTTCCATATTCCCGAGGGTGACATATATCGCCTTCGTGGAAGAATCAGGTAAGTTTATTGTCGTTTATTTAGATGATGTGACTATGTTTTCCCAATATGATGACGAACACCTAAGACACCTCAGACGAGTCTTCGAGAAATGTAGAAGGTTTGAGATTTCTTTAAATCCTAAGAAGATTCTTTTCAGGTTAGAAGAAGGAAAACTGCTGGGACACATCATCTCTAAAGATGGAATCAAAATAGACCCTAGCAGAATCAAGGCTATACAAAAGTTGGAACACCCAAGAAACCTCAAAGAACTACAGTCTTTTATCGGAAGAATTAACTTTCTGCGAAGATTCATTCCCAATCTGGCAGAACTCCTCAGGAACATTACAAACATGCTTAAAAAGGATGTAAAAATAAAATGGGACTCTGAGTCCAGACAATCTTTCGAACAAGTCAAATGAGCACTCACATAAGCCCCTGTTTTGATCAGTCCGGATTTTACTAAGGATTTCTATCTCTTTTCTTTTGCCTATGAACATACTATAGCTGCGGTGTTACTGTAAAAGAACAACGAAGGGTATGAACAACCCATAACTTTCTTTAGTAAAGCATTAAGGGACGTTTCTCTAAATTACAAGATAATGGAGAAACAAGCTTTTGCTTTGGTAAAAGCCATAAAAGACTTGAGGGTCTACATTCTCCATTCCCACACCATAGCTTATGTTCCGAACGCAGTAGTAAAGGACATCTTGACACAGGACAATCCAGATGGAAGAAGGGGAAAATGGATTGCTGTCATTTTAGAATATGATATAGAGATTAAGCCCACGAAACTAATCAAAGGTCAAGGCCTTGCTAAATTAATGGCTGAATCTAACTTCCATGCTCTTGACATTAATTTTCTAGATGTGGCAGATGAACAGGGTGAGATGGCGACTCCAAGCGTGAGAGAGGTATTTCTCAACTCTCCATGGTACGCAAACCTTATTTTTGTTTTGCAAAATCTACAAGCTCCCCCTGGTTTGACTAAGACTAAAGCTATATTTTTAAAATTGAAATCCTTAAAATTCTGTATTCTAGAAGGCAATTTGTATTGGAAAGACCCTGCAGGAATTCTGTTAAATTGTTTACTGAAAGATGAAGCTGATAAAGTGTTGCAAGAGTTTCATGCAGGAGAATGTGGTGGCCATTTGAACTGGAAGGTCACAACCAACAAAATACTTAGAGCTGGATTTTATTGGCCCACCCTGTTCTTCGATGTGCATCAGAAGGTAACAACATGTCACCAGTGTCAACTGTTTGAAGGCAAAAGGAAACTCCTTCCTCTACCTCTGAAACTGATCTCAGTTGAGGCCCCTTTCCAGCAATGGGGGCTCGACTTCATTGGAGAAATACACCCACCTTCTTTAGGCCAACACAGGTGGATTCTTACTACCACCGATTATTTTACCAAATGGATCGAGGCAGTACCAAGCAGGCAAGCCACTGACTCTGTTATTATCAAATTCCTTGAAAATAATATTTTGTCTCATTTTGGTTGTCCTAGAAAGATTATAAATGACAATGCAGTTGCCTTTCGGTCGAAGAAACTCATAGATTTTTGCAACTAGTATCACATTGGTTTGGGGCATTCCACAGCCTACTACCCTCAGGGAAATGGGTTGGCGGAATATTCAAACAAAACTTTGGTAAATATCATCAAGAAAACATTGCAGGAAAACAAGAAATCATGGCACAATAAGTTGGTGTTTGCTTTATGGGCTGACAGGCTGACCACCAAAAGGTCAATTGGTATGTCACCATACCAGCTGGTCTATGATACAGAGGTAGTTTTCCCCACTTCTTTAGGAGTACCTGTCATGAAGTTGCTTCAAGAGGTACAAGCTGAGCCAAATGACTCACAGAGAAGGATCAACCAGATGATCCATTTGCAGCAGACTAGAGAAGAGGTTTTCAACAAGACTCAGGTAGTCCAAGGAAACATTAAGAAAATCTTTGACAAACGAACCAAGGAAGATAATTTTGAGTTAGGAGATTTGGTGCTGAAATGGGACGCCATAAATGAAGACAAAGGAAAGCATGGGAAATTTGACAATCTATGGACAGGGCCATACATGATCCAAGCTTTCAGGGGAAACAATGCTTTCTTGCTAAACAACGTCGATGGGTCAGATCTTCTAGGAGCACCTGTGAATGGCATAATGCTGAAACATTATGTCCCACCTCAATAGAGATCTGAGTTTTCATTCTCCATTGTACATACCATCTCTATTTTTATGTTGCACTTGCAATTTCTGAGTGAGGCACATTAGTCAGTTGGTTGAGGCCCGAAGAGAAGGCCCTAAGCTGCTGACCATTGTTTTTCCAATTTTTGAGAATAAAACCAACGAAGGCTGCTAGGCAAAAATTTTCAGGACTACAGGAACCAGGATTCTTGGCACTTCACAGGGAAAGTACCATCCCCAGGTGGAGCCACTGTTATCACCCCATAAGTTATGGGAATCAACTGGTGACTGGGATATTAACTGTCTCTAGTATTTTTGTTGACAAATGATTTTTCATTCTGCAAATAATTTGAAAAAGAAAAATAAAAAAGAAGAAAAAGAAAAAAGAAAAGAAAAAGAAAAGAAAAGAAAAAGAAAAAGAAAAAATAAAAGAAAAAGGAAAGAGAAGAAAAAGAAAAGAGGGCATAAAAGAATTGAAATAAAATCCCCATAAAATAATAGTAACTTGGTCATACCTTTCAAGCATGGCCAAGTTCTTTTTAAATTTGATGTTGATAGGGTAGTGAATGTTTTGGCTAAACAGTTTAATCTTAGCCAAAGTGTCTAGGTTAGATTAGTGAATAAATCTGGCCAGAATGTCTAATCCTGGTCAGATAGCCGTAGGGTAGAGTAATTTTTTAACCCAACAGTTTAATCTGGGTTAACTGTCATAGGAAGATAGGTTAGCATGTAGTTTAGTTGCTCCATTGTTTCACTCCCATAAAACCAGCTTGATGTAAAATGTTGCACCATGTCTCAAATGCCTAAAGGATAGTTTGGTTGAAGCCCCATGGTGGTGTCTCTTTGAAAATTTGGGGAAAAAACCCATAAAATGCATTTATCCTAAGTTTTCCCCCCAGCGCATGTGTTCTCCTCTCCCATTTTATGCTCCCTGCACATTTCGACGGTCCTAATCGCGACACCCAGATCTATGATGCACAGAGCATTCCGGACCCCCCCGACCGTTCTTATTTTAACCAAGGGGGGGGGGTCCGGAATCGGTGATAAGACTTGCGCACATCTGGACGGTCTAGGAACGAGCGCATAAATCAATGGTCCAGATTGGATTCCGGACCCCCCGTTCATTTTGCCTTTAACTGAGGGGGGGGGGTCCGGAATCAGTGATAAACGACACGCTAAGATCTGTGGCTAGGAAATGGGTGCGTAGATCAATGGCCCTAATTGGATTTCGGACCCCCCCTGATGATCTGCTTTTAACCAAGGGGGGGGGGGTCCGGAATGGTTATTCTCCTCTGATGGGCCCCTTGTCATACGTGGTGTCAGTCTATTTTCCCTGAAGTCCCGTCAACATCTGCTATCTGACAGCCACCGTCACCTATGGATGTCATCTTCCACTTGTTCCCGATTTATGTCCCATCTCATAACTGCTGTCAGTCCCCTATCCCCTTTCACTCATGACCGTCCCCTTATTTCGACTTTTACCTCCAATCCCTAGCTGCCACATCATCCATTTGTATTTTTCAGCCACCGTCACCTGCCATCTCACCCCCAAGTGGCCTATTGTCCATTTATTACGAGATAACACACCCGTTATCCTGCTGACCTGTCTCCCGCGCTCAACCGTCCCTAGTTTTAAATAAAACTACTGTTATTCCCCCTACATTCACTATTCACCCATCGCACCAGAAAATTTACCTCTTACTCCTCCATTGCATTTCCTTCGCCCTCGTCCATAGTCAGTCGACCCCATTAATTTTTTGTTTATTGCAGGTACTATTTCAGATATGGCACCAAAGCCCAGACAAGTAGAAGGAGAGGGAAATCCTTTTCTCCCGCCTCCTGTCGACTTGGACAAGATTCCACTGGTCGACAAAGACCGATTGATTGTAGATACCCAATGCGATTTCAATTTCTTAGACCTCCAATCATGGCTCAGGGAGGTTTTCCTGGACCAGAGCGATGAAATTGGACTCTGGGAGTCCAATTTACCCCTTTACCTTTTTCCCCAGATCCACCATTTTTCCGAGTTCGTCCTTAAATTCCAAGCTCATTATATCCCCGAACAGAGGGTCGTCGTCTCCTCATCTGGAGACACCCTATTCTTCATCACGCCCGAAGACATAGACCAAATGATGCAAATTCCTCGTGCTGACTCTGCATCTCCTTTCAACCTAGAAATCCTTACAGAGTTGTATCAGAAGATGACTTTTCCCCAGAGAGCTCAAATTTTTGAGCTTTTCCTTCCCACCTCTGCTCAATTCCCTTCCACAAATCACCCTTACCCATCGTCCATGTTCTCCACCAAGGGAAACCAGGTCATTTCCTCCCTTTGTGCTCTATTAGGGTACTATTCCGACCAGTGGGTAGATGAGCCCATTCTGGGTTTTCTATCCATTTTCTCCACTGATGAAAAACCCACCACTCAGTTTGATTTCAACACCTTCTTAGCAGACAATATTTGGGTGAAGAACAAAAATATCCCATATGTACATGTGTCCAATCTCGAGATTGACAAATTCGCCAATCAGACAGTGTGGGTGCCTGACACTTTGGTCGAAGTGGAACAACAGGTTCCCCCGACCACTATGGCACCAATGACTATGCCTCAGGTTCCTAAGGAAAAAAGGCCTCGACAAGAGTCATCTCTGCCTGTCACGGAGGTGTCATCTGAAGAGTTCCAGTTGCATACTAAGAGGCCCAAGACAACCACAGTTCCTGGCCCTACGGGGGATAAAGAAACCCTGCTTACCACAGTGACTAAGTCTGTCATTCCACCCTTTGGTTCGAGCCTGCATAAGGAAATCACCCCAGTTGTGCCGAAGAATTCCACAGACTCCCCACTGGATACTCAGCCAGGAAAAAATGGGCCCAAGTTGAGCATTTTCGAGAAGTACGAGCTAATTAAGAAAAAGAACTAGACCCTTACCAACAGTACTTATGCTCAATTTTGGAAGCAGATGTCGACGACGCAACACATGCTGCTATCTGCATTTGACATAGAAAAGGGCAGGATGCACATGGCCTTCCTCCAAGCACAGGTACCAGACCCTAAGGCGATCACGGACTACAAGAGGGCCACCTTCGAATTCCAAACAAAGGACGTGCATCCAGCAGATTAGATGGATCTGCACAAGCAGACTGGGGAGATGGTTTTCCATACATTGGCGCATGCTTTCGCTTCCGCAGCAAAATTATAGGTATCATTGAATAACGCTCAAATGCAACTCAAGATGGAGAAGATTTCATCCTTCGCAAAAGATAACAAAATTAAAAATTTGGAGGAGCTGGTCCTCAAGATCGGCTATGACCCCTCCAATGTCAAAGCTGCAGAGGAGATGATAAAGAAGAATAATGTAGACATCGCCTCTTTGAGGAAACAATTGAAACTCTCGCCCACAGAGGACTTGCAGGCGAAGGAGATAGCAGAGAAAGAAGGCGAGAAGGACGAAATGCTCAAGATGCTCATGGAGTAGAATGCACAACTCAAAGAAATGGAAGCTGAGATGGAGAGATTATAAAAATAAAAGGAGAAGATGAAGCCAATGGAAGTCATTCCATTGAGTGCCATTCTGATTTCACGAGCAAGCACAACAACAGTAACAACAGTCCCATCTGCAACACTAGTGACACCACAAGAGGGGACAACTGACCTCGCCAAATCCATGGAAAAGATGAACCTGCAAGAGACAGAAATTAACAAACTTAAGAAGGAAGTTGAGAACCTCCAGGAACTCAAAACTTCTTTCTAGACCAGTCTCTCCAAAGAAAAGCAGGTAACTGAGCAGCTCAAGAAGGAACTACAACAACTCCAAAATAAAACAGTGGCAGGGAAAACTTTGGATGAAGTCAAAGAGAATGTATGGACAGACATCACAAAGTCCATAAATGAGATATGGCCCATGATCCAAATTATGTTTGAATAGAATGAGTTGGTCCAGAGGAGCAAATAGGCCATTGAGAAGATCAGAGTAGAATTGGGAGATAGACCAACTCAGGAAAATGATATCATCAAATTCCTTAATTCTAAGACTAGAGAAGAGCTAGAAGAGTTGAAGATCAAGGACAGAACAGAGACCATCCTTGAGGTCAAAAGAGTTTTTACCAAGAGAGGATTAATGCTTCAACTAGAAGAAAAGGTTCATACCATGGACCTAGGGGTACAAAAATTCTTCAGCAAGATCGAGGTTCTCCAGAAGAAAGGTCTCCCTGGTATGAAGGTTATTAATGATAAACTAATGACACTCCCAGATTACAGAAAGAGATTGTCTGAAGTGTCTAAGGATAGTTCAAAGTTTGCTGGCATACAAGGGAGCATCACTGGAAAAGAATTCCTGGATGCTTTTCAGTTGGACATCAATATCCAACATGAGATTCGATACATATTCCTCACTAAGCCCACATTCGCCAAGTATACAGAAATGGATGAAGTGTATCAGAGACTGCTCAAAGTTACTGTGCCTAGTCATCTCATATGGGAGGAACTCTGCGATTTGCTCGATTAGCAGATGAGCTATCTAGGTCCAGTCACCTGTCTAGTTAGACGAGGTTGTGAAAAGGCTTCATCAACAGTCTACCCAGAAACTTCGCGTGCAATTGCACCAAGTCATCAAGCAGTTTGATTAGTTAAATTATTTAGGCTAAAAATAGAATCAGCATGTCCTAATCAGTTATGACAGGAACGTTTGTAATTTGAGTTATAAATACTTCACCTTTCACAGTATTAAGGGTTGTTGATCTTCACACCCTGACGCTATCAGACTGTAACATTATTTGAAGAGATCTACCATTAATAAAAAGGAGGCACTTTACAGGATTCTTGCGTGTGTTCACTGGTGATGTTTATTCTCTAAGTTTAATGTTATTCTTGCTTTGTGATCATCTTGTTTTCTAAGTCTAATATTTAAGAGTGACGAATGTTGTAGGATTTATCTTGGATACCCTGTTTCCGACTCAAAAGATTTTAGTGTTTATCTTCTGGTGTTTTCAATTAAGGAATTATTAACTGCTTCTTAGTTGAATTTATTTTTCTCATCTTTTCTTCTGTCCATCATTTAAGATACTAAAAGATCCAGTGAGTATATTATCTCGCCCTGTAGAATCTTCCTTTGCGTTTCTAGTTTGTATCTCATGTTTATTATAACACAGACCCCATAGCCTAATGGAGGTGTAGACTGTCTCAACCAATTCAAAAAACACTTTGACAACAAAACCTACCTATTTCTTTACCTAGCCTAATATCTAAAATTGAAAACATAGCTAAATCATATAGAGAGATCCCTCTCTGAAGCTGGAAGGGCTAGATCCCAGCTTTAAAAGTGGTTGGATAAAGTTACCTTTGTAGATTTCTTCTGTTTCAACATCTAGGAAATTTACCAAGTGCTAACAGGACCCACAAAAGCTTATCATTATCTATTTGAGCTTCAATACTCTTCTGCTTTCAAGTTCTATCATCCTATTCTACTTGAAAAGTCTTTTAGACAACCACCTGTATACTTTGACATGCCATGCACTACAACTGACTATGTCCCTCAACCACTGTTCTTTGGCTGCTGCTGACCCACTGTTCCCTTTGTGCTTGGAAGACTACCAACCTTCCCACTGAGAATCAAGTCCCTCTTGTGAACTCTTTGGCGTCAAAACAATCAACTCTCCAATGGCTGCAAAAACTTTCCTGCGACATCTTGTCACAAGCCAAGAAAACCATCAATCTTGAATTTTTTTTTATACAAGACTGAAAAATGATGCCAACAAAGTATTTTTTCTCTTCAAGCAAATGGTCACATCTTGTACTTCATCAAAGCACATGGTGTTTTCCTGCATCTTGGTGTACTCAAAATCAACTTACAAACCAACAAACACCATCGACTAAACACAAGTTGAAAAACACGATCGACACACATAGTCGTCAGAGAATCATCAACACCAGTCGAGACTCATTTGAAACATCTCAACTTTCCCAATCTGACAAGTCGACATACATGATACACAATCATGTTACAATCATGAATCATTCATGATGAACCATCACCTAGGTTCACTGCTTACACATAGACAAAAACAAATGCATTTGCATGACTCTTCAACTCTCCTTCCAGTACAAACATAAGTACATAAACCCCGAAACATGTGGGTACATAAGAGTTGAAATGAAAAATATAATGGCTGCAACAAGTGAACATCATATCCATCTTTTACATCCTCCTGGAGAAGTGGTGCAACAACAAAAATGCCTTCAAAATGAATTGCATTCACATGCAACTTGCATCATGCAAGTCGTGATAAACTGTTGCAACTTATCATGCTTCTCATAAATTCACACATAACGCTGAAAAGTGCATTTACAACAGAAAAATGCAAGCCTTACTTGCTCAAGAAATCCAACCATTTCTTACCAAGCCAACTCAACGGTGACTTTTTCTGCTGAAAATCGTCCTCTTGTGAATCATCTTGACACACATCAATGATGAAATCTCCTCTTCCATTCTTTCCAATATCTTTATCCATCTGCTTCTTAGGCTGTGGACGAATAGTTGGATGCAATGTCCAACATTGATCAATGAGATGCCCTCTCTTCTGACAATGAGTGCAAATCTTTTGCATCCTCTTTTCACGTTGTCTTTGCTTATAAAGTTTCTTGAAAGTGGCCAATCTTTTCCAACATTTTGAATTATGATGGTTATATAAACCACAATATGTACATGGATTCTTTCTTCCATTTTTACATATAAATTTATCATGCTTAACATAATAAAAAACAACTGAATGATAAGCAGAATTATACCTTGAACATTCACCTTTATCGCCTCTTTGAG
>ML787100.1:151274-183632 GCA_009831015.1 Picea engelmannii
ATTTCTTCTCTGCAATGCCACAGGTCTGATCAAAATTGGATGTGCCAAGTGGAATTTATGGTAACTTCCTCACAACTTGCCGATTTTTGGCCTTTCTAGGAGATCTCCCTTGTATAGAATGCCCCACACAAAATAATTGATATCAAATTCTGAAACTCGCACCCAAAGTACTACAGACTGTCCAAGATCCAATGCAACTAGTCCCACTCAATTTGGATACTCCAGAAATAAGTTATGCTTGTTTTACCTGGAACACCTTCTTGAGACTACCCAATAGGACTAGTCAGATACCCTATCTTACACAATGTGTATCTACAAATTTAAGAAGACCCAAAATCTGAAATTTTTACCACAGATAAAAAACTAATTTCTGTAAATGGCCCCCAGATTTCAGGGTCTGAAACATTACAGAAATTTTTTTATAGCGAAAATACTGAAAAGACTCATTTCAGGATGATTCCCGAACCCTATCTTGTAGAGGCTATATCTCCGAAAGTATAAGGCCTCAGGAGCTAAATTTTGAACCCAACGTACCTTGATCTGTCCTCTAAATACCATCCAAGACGTTCCTTCTGAAACGTTGTAGAAACAAAGTTATAGCAAAAATTCCACGGTGTCTCAGATGTAGCAGCGAAACCCCAAGACCTTGAGCTCTGATACCATATGTTAAGAACCAAACATCAATATAGCATAGAAAAACCTCAAGAAAATTACTCAATGCCTTGAAAAAGAGATAATATCAGATAATAAGCCTCTTCGAGGGGGCAACCTCCTTTTACCCCACTTAAATGTTCAAGTATAAGATGATTCAAAATGAAAATGTCTCCTTGGTATATATAGGAGACTAGGAGGTTTTTATGGCCTAAAGCCGACATAAATAAAATAACATTACTAATCTAAATCACAACTAATGGCCTAAAGCCGACATAAATAAAATAACATTACTAATCGAATATGCCCCAATTAAGTGGTAATGAGCCAATATTAGGGCTTAACACACAAAGCCCAATTATTTTCCAAAGGGTTCTCTCAAGTTGAAGGCATTGAATATAATGAAACATTTCCCCCTGTCAAGATAAATTCAATCTTCCTTGTTTTATCCTTTGTTGCCTCACATAAATGGGAGGTCCATCATATGGATGCTAAATACGCTTTCTTTGATGGGGATTTGATAGAATAAATATACAAGGGGAAACCTCCTGGATATGTCCAGAATGACTCCATCCTTATTTTTTTTCTTAAGAAATCTCTTTATCATCTTAAACAAGATCCTCGAGCTTCGTATGCCAAAATGGAAAAAATTGTTCTTGACACTGAATTTTCTAGATGTAATTCTGATCCTAATGTCTATACCAAGAAAGTAGGAAGAATCTCATAATTCTTGGTATTTATGTTGATGGCCTTATCCTCACCGGTAGTGACCCTAAACTTTTAACCCATGTGAAACCTAGCCTTAAAAATAAATTTGAAATGACAGACTTAGGCTATTTACATTATTTCCTTGGCCTCCAAGTATTTCAAACCAAGGAAGGAATTTTTCTTTCCCACTCTAGGTATTCTTGTGACCTTCTTCTTCACTTTCACATGGATGATTCTAAACCAACCATTTCTCCCTTCTAATTTGGAGTCAAACTTTTTGCCACTTGTACTTCTCTCGAAGTTGATGTCTCCTTGTACCGTTAGTTGGTAGCCTCTTATATTTGACTCATACCCATCTTGATATTTCATTTTTTGTTGGTATTTTTTTCCCGTATACATAAAGACCCCATGAAAGCCATTGGAAAGAAGCTAAAAAGACACTTCAGTATGTTTGAGGTATAGTTCAGTTTGGGATACATTACAGTTCAGGGGGGAATCCTTTTTTGGTTGGTTTCACTGATTTGGATTGGACTAGTGACCCTAATGATTGAAAGTCTAAAGCAAGTTATGTTTTTAGCCTTGGTTCAGGACCTGTCACTAGGGCTTGTAAGAAACAAAAATCTCTTTTCCTTTCTTCAGTAGAAATAGGGTATTGAGCAAGGGTTAATGCAAGTAAAAAATCCTCATGGCTTCAACAAATCCTTTCAGAGTTTGGTTTCCAAGAACATCATCCGACCACCTATTATAGCAAGATTTTCCTCACCCTATGAAAATTTTCTCAGAAGGCCTTTTCCATTTCCCTATGCAGAATTGAAGTCCATTTTTGTAGTTCCCAGAGTTAAAAATAATATTTTTTCACATATACATGCACTAACTATTATACAACATGCGTATACGTAGGTTGTACCATTACAACCCACGTACATCAGGTTTTGTGCCCAAAATTAAAAAATGGTGTCAGGTTTCCATGTCACGTCACGAGATCCATGATCCTTGACCTTCCATATACTGGAAACGTTTCGAATCTTCCCTTTAGTTCCATTTGAAGGCTATAAATGGGCCATATCCAAGATGTGGAAAAGAAGGATAATAATTCAACATTGAGAGCAAAGTTACTCTGGAGAAATTTCTCACTTCATATTGAGTCTACATCCCTTTATCCTTTTAAGTCTGAACACATTCTTCAGCCCCCAAGCTCTTCCCTACTTGATGGAGAACCTCATTTTCTATCTTATATGAGCTTTCCTTTGGTGGAGGATTGAAGTGGTGGAGGCCCAGCTGGAAGGGACTTAATTTCTCGGTTCTGAACCTACTGACACAGAAATTTGTCATTCATACACTTATGTTGATTACATTTTAATAGAAATACTCTTTTCTCATCCAATTAATGTCTTAAAAATATTTGAATTGTTATTCCATGGGCATATTTGTTATGAATGTTGATGGATTATGCTATTGAATGTGCTAAATTTATATATTATCACCATATGATTTCATATCTTAGTTGTCGAGGACAAGTTGCAGGTGTATTTCTTTGAGTCAAGTGCTCAACGGTGGAATTCTTCGAACATCTGGACGAGGTAGGATCTTTATCTTGTCTTTATTAACATATTTGTTTATATAACATACTTGAGATTAGAGTTTATTTATGCATCCACTTCCGTCTATTGTGGTTTACCCCATACAATAGAGAGATTTTCCTCGTAACAAAATTGGCGACCATACTGGGGATATAATTTTCTTTTCGGGGTTTCGAGTGTTTTTATCCTTTGATTTATCTCGTTTATATTGAGTTTCTTATCGTTTGATTGATTGACAGCCTTTGTTCAATTTGAGTCTGATTTTGTTAGCCTTATCCTTAACCTGACAGTGTTTCAATACATATACGCGGGTTTTTCCTGACAACCGTGTACATATGCGTGTTTTCATTATGTAGGAAGTGTATATACACAACTTTCTCCTAAAAAATCATGTACATCATTCTTGTATGCTTGGTTGCTGAGTTTTATGTTTGTTGGGTAAGTTTTGATGGTTTTGGAGTCTTCTTAGGTCTCTGTTATGATTGTTAAGTGCCTGTAGAGTGATAGGAAACCTTTCTTTGGTTGAATTTTTGGGTGCTTCCTTTCTTACCATCCTTTTCATTGATTTTCATTGCATCTTGAGTTGGGTGTTTGCTTCTTGATATCCTACTTGGTTTGTCTATGTTTACATATAGTAGAATCTTTATATCAAGTTGTTGTTCAGTCCTTGCATTTTCATTCTTTTATATTGAAAATGCAAAAATAATAAACATTTTGCATTTTTGGCATTTGATATTCTGGGTTCTTATCATTGATATTAGTACATGTATGGGAAAATTGCATCTTATTTTGAATTGCATCTTATTTTGAATTGTAGAAGTAAATTGAAAATTGCATTTTGAAAAGCTTATCATTTATTGGGAATTGAAGTTAGGAATCTACATTTTATTCATATTCATTTATTTTACTTGTTGAGTCATAACATGATCAATTTCACAACCACACCATTTTGAGTAAGCAAGGACATTAAAAGAAACACTAATAAATTTAAAATTGATTAGAAATGGTTTTATTTTTAGGGTGCACAAAATAGCTTAGGATTTAGAGCCTTGGAATAGGATTTTGTGAGTAAACTTCTCCAAGGCTATTAAATCAACATATGTGTCTGATTAAGGGAGTGGTGAAATCCATTGTATAATTGGTGATGTCATGAGGCTTAGCTTACACCAAAGTTAAGCACAAGGTCGCGTGAAGTTGCTTGAGGGGATATCCCCCAAATACCTTCTTAGCATTAGATATATTTCTTGGGATCTATTCGTATATGGGGATATTGCTAGTACCTTTACCTCTGTGAGAGGTAGTTCTCTCGATATTTCAGGCTTTCCTACCCTGCCCATACGGTAGACCTGACTTATGATTGTTCGCCTGTGCATCAGTTATATTGTAGTGGCTTAGTTGATTGACATAGGTAGCCACATAGGTTACTTGCAGGGGTTATTCTTCAGGTACCCTGAGTCAGATAAGGTTTGTACATAACACAACCTTTATGGAATATTACCTCTCGAGGGGGATCTGACTGACTGGTTGTTAAGCCCACGAGGGCCCTTATAACTGATTATGATACCTTCAATCTTTTGAAGGGAGTCTCGGGACCCATTTGGGCGAGACATACCTACTCTAGTGAGGGAGGCCCCTTTTCAACCACTATATCATGTTTGTGTGCATTGGCCTTTTTCTCTTTACTTTGGTGTGATATATTATTATTAGTTGGCTTTAGGATTTTGTATTGCGTCATGATTTTTCATTGCTATGGTTAGTGGAGTGTTGGTTGTGGAGCCTGATTATCTTCCTCATTCAAAGGTATTTGTTTCCAGTCGTGTTTATACAACATGAATACTTTACACCTTAGAAGAATGTACACTTCTCCACGCGGGGGAGTGTAGAGGGGTGTTACCTCCTCTACAGGGTTCGGGGGCAAGCAGGCCCCCGAAGGAAAAATTGCCTTGTAAATGTATATTGTAATTTCATTGTAAATATGGACCGTTCATTATAAGGTTGTATATATCACGATAGAAGTTATGTTAGGGTTTGTTTCCCTAGAATGAAACCCTATTTTATGAGGGAAATGTATTGCGGCTATGTATTATGGTGAATACTGTATTATGAGATAGGAGACTATGAGAAAAAGAAGAGGAAGTTACAATGGGTTTGTTGTAGGTTTTATCCCTTTATTTGCTGGATAATAATAAAGGAAGGACATGGCAATTTATCTAGTGGACAAATCCCACACTAGGTGAACCACGTATATATGTGTCTCTATTGTATTGTGTATCTTCTGTGTTTTATTTCCTCATTTGTTTTATTTTATTGCTCCACGATCCTGTTTTTCTAGAAACTAGTATCAGAGTGAAAGGTAATTCACAGGAAAAGAGGGTTCCCGGTTCGAGTGGGAGCAATGGTGAAATATTTAAAGTTTAGGGTTGATAAATTTAATGAACAAAACTACCTATTATAGAAGATGTAGATGGAATATTATTTATATCATAATGATATATTCCTACCATTGGATGGAATAACAAAGAAGCAGACGACCATGAAGGACGAAGAGTGGGATTTTATTGATAGAAAGGCACTAGGAACAATACGGTTGAGCCTAGCAGCGTCGGTGGCTTTCAATATTTTGAGAGAAAAGACAATGAAGGAGCTGATGGACGCATTGGATAAATTGTATGAAAAACCCTTGACATCCAATAAGGTATTTCTAATGAAGATATTAGTTAATATGAATATGTCAGAAGGTGGGTCTGTTGCTTATCATTTAAATGAATTTAATACAGTTACTAATCAACTAAGTTCTGTAAAAGTGGACTTTGATGATGAGGTTAGGGCTCTTCTAATCTTGTGCTCATTGCCAGAAAACTGGAACGGTTTGGTCATGGCTGTCAATAACTATGTCTCTTGTTCAAACACTTTAAAATTTGATGATGTTGTTAGTGTTATCCTTAGTGAGGAAATGTAACGAAAAATCACAGGTGAGACATCAGGTAATGCATTAAACATGGAGAACAGGGGAGGACAAAAGGATAGAGGAAAGGGCTCAGGGAACTGCATAAATTCTAGGAAGGGCAGATCCAAATCCATATTTGGAAACATAGAGTGTTGGAATTGTGGGAAGAAAGGACATCTAAAGAAATATTACAGATCTCCAAAGAAACAAACAGATGGACATCAGGAGAAAAATCAAGAAGAAAATGTAACATGTGATGTGTTACAAGATGCTTTGATTCTTTCTGTAGATAATATTTTTGAGTCTTGGGTAGAAGATCCAGGGGCTTCATTTCATGCCACACCCATAGGAAACATTTTCTAGATTATGTTCAAGGTGATTTTGGACAGGTTCATTTGGGTGATGATGCACAATGTAAAATAGTTGGAATGGGAAAGGTAAAAATAAAGAAAATCAATGGAAACCAATGGTTGTTGAAAGAGGTAAGACATGTTCCATATCTAAGGAAATATATAATTTCAACATGGAAGTTGGAAAGTGAAGGTTGTATATCCATATTTATAGATAAGGTGTGGAAGGTCACCAAAGGATCATTGGTGATAGGAAAAAGAGAGAAGGTAGGTACATTATATTTATGTACTGGTAATACTGACTCTTCTATCGCTTTAGCTTCTACAGGAGTGGATACAACATTGTGACATCATAGGCTTGGAAACATAGTGAGAAGGGGATGCAGATAATTCACAAAAGAAATTTGTTTCCATATCTTAAACACATTGATTTGGATTTCTGTGAGCATTGTGTTTATGGAAAACAAAAGAGAGTCATATTTCTCAGAGTCGGAAAATAAAAGAAGAGTGAAAGGTTAGAGCTTGTGCATACAGATGTATGGGGACCAACTCAGGTATAATCTCTTGGTGTCTCTCATTATTATGTTACTTTTATTGATGATGCAACTAGAAAAACTTGGGTTTATTGCATTTGAAAAAAATATGATGTTTTTGATACTTTTAAGAAATGAAAATCTTTGGTTGAGAACGAGACAAAAAAAAAAGTCAAAGTGTCTCAGATCAGAAAACTGAGGTGAATATTGCAACAAGGAGTTTGATTATTACTGTTCATACCATGGGATTCATAGAAAGAATATAGTTCCAGGAACACCACAAGAAAATGGTGTGTCAGAAAGGATGAACATGAAAATCATGGAGCGTGCAAGGAGTATGAGATTGCATGCTGGTTTTCCCTTATAGTTCTGGGAAGATGTTGTAGATACCGTTGTTTACTTAATAAATATAGGACCTTCAAGCTCTTTATATGGTAGAATTCCAGAGGAGGCATGGACATGTAAAAAGGTAAACTATTATTTTTCGAATACTTTCGGTTGTGAATCATTTGTCCATATTTATAAAGAAAAGAGAACAAAGCTTGAGGAAAAATCCAAGAAGTGTACCTTTATTGGATTATGAAAATAACAAAATCATTAGAAGTATAAATGTCATATTCAATGATAAGGTCATGTACAAAGATCAGTTGCAGGGAAAGAACCAGGAAAAAGAAAAACCAGAATACACAGTGCTTGATGAGATCATTGAAAAAGAAAATCCAAAGGTACCAGAAAATTAAAATGACAACAACAAGATCAGTAGGTACCTCAAACTCTTGCAAGTGTTGTTAGAATATCTACCATGTTTAGAAGACCCCTTGAACGATACTCTCCTTCATTTTATTATTTATTGTTTACTGATTCTAGTGAACCAGAATGTTATGAAGAGGCAATGCAGGTAGACACTAAAAAGAAGTGGGAGAAAGGCATGAAAGAGGAAATGGATTCCTTGGTAAATAACCAGACTTGGGACTTGGTTCAGTTTCCTGTAGGAAAAATAGCATTGTAGAATAAATAGGTTTACAAGTTGAAGGAAGAAGATGGAGGAAAAAAGAGGTACAAGGCTAGACTTGTTGTAAAGGGGTTTTCACAAAAAAAGGGTATAGATTTTGATGAAATATTTTATTCTGTTGTTAAAATGACTTCAATTAGGACTATTTTAAATCCTGTGGAGTAGAATATTTTCATCTTGAACAATTAGATGTAAAAACAACTTTTCTCCATTGGGATTTGGAGGAATATATTTATATGCAACATCCATAGGGGTATGAGGTCAAAGGGAAAGACAATTCAATATGCAGGTTGAAGAAGAGCTTGTATGGCCTAAATCAAGCTCCAAGGCAGTGGTATTTGAAGTTTGACAGGTTTATGACTTAACAAGGTTATAGTAGATGCCATTACGATCACTGTCTTTATTTTAAAAGGATAGAAAATTGAAGCTATATTATCTTGTTGTTGTATATAGACAACATGCTTGTTATAGGGTCTAATATGCACGATATAAATGTGCTCAAGAATAAATTAACCAATTCATTTGCAATGAAGGATTTGGGTGCTGCAAAGAAAATCCTTGGTATGAGAATAACAAGAGACAAGAAAAATCACAAATTGACATTGTCTAAGGGTGAGTACATAGAGAAGGTGTTGGAGAGGTTTAGAATGAAAAATGAAAAACCAGTTAGTAGACCTTTGGACAACCATTTCAAATTAACTAAGGAAATGTGTCCCAAGACACATGAGGAGATAGAATACATGTCCAGGGTCCCTTATTCATCAACAAATGGCAGCTTGATGTATGCAATGGTTTGCACAAGACCAGATATTTCACATGCAGTGGGAGTTGTGAGCAGGTATATGAACACTCGAGGTAAAGAACATTGGGAGGCAATAAAGTGGATTCTTAGGTATTTGAGAGGTAATGATACTCATGCATTATGTTTTGGAGGTTTAGATAATGTTCTAAATGGATATCTTGATTCATATATGGTAGGTGATAAAGATAGAAGGAGGAGCACCACAGGGTATGTTTTTAGTATAGTTTGAACATCCGTAAGTTGGATTTCGGAACTGTAAAAGGTTGTTTCACTTTCAACAACAAAGGCAGAGTGTGTTGCTGCTATAGAGGATATTAATGAGATTATTTGGTTACAGAGGTTTATGGAGGAATTGGGAAAGAAGAAGGGGAATAACAGGTTGTATTATGACAGTGAGAGTGCCATTCATCTTGCAAAGAACTCAACCTTCCATTCGAATAATAAGAATATACAACTCAGGTACCATTTGATGCTATCCATCTTGGAAGATGGACATTTGAAGTTGGAAAAGATACACACTAGCCAAAATCCTGTAGACATGTTAAATAAGGGAGTAACCATGGATAAACTGAGTTTCTGCTCAGTTTCAATTGGTCTTCAATAATGAATATGAATATGAGAAATTTTCTAGGTTTGAGAAGGCTCATAGTCCAGCAGTTACAATAGCGGTGGAGTTGTTGAGATTAGTATCCAAGTGGGAGATTGTTGGTTGTGGAGCCTGATTATCTTCCTAATTCAGAGGTCTTTGTTTTCAGCCATGTTTATACCCCATGAAGACTTTACACCCCTGAATAATGTACACTTCTCCATGCGAGGGAGTGCAGAGTGGGGTTACCCCCTCTGGGGGGTTCGGGGGGCCTAGGGGCAAGCAGGATTCATTGTAATTTCATTGTAAATATAGAACATTCATTATAAGGTCGTAGATCTGAAGGTAGAAGTTACATTAGGGTTTTTTTCCCAAGAAGGAAAACCTCTTTTATGAGGGAAATGTATTTCAACTATGTATAATGGCGAATATTGTATTATGAGATGGGAGACTATGAGAGAAATAAGAGGAAGTTACAATGGGTTTGTTGGAGGTTGTATCCCTTCATTTGTTGGATAATAATAAAGGAAGGACTTGACAATTTATCTAGTGGACATAGCCCACATTGGGTGAACCACGTATATCTGTGTCTTTATTGTATTATGTATCTTCTGTGTTTTATTTCTTCATTTGTTTTATTTTGTTTCTCTACAATCCTGTTTTTATATCATGGAGCCCCCATGATTCCCTCAGTTAGCATTACCCAACCCATGGTCTTTTCTCATTCCATGGGGATGAATTATTTTGTATTTTCAAGTGGTACGCCGAATCATGATACTCAGTCAATACCTTGGGCCTCTAATATTTTTTCTCATGGTGTGCCAGGCATGTCTTTGCACTTTCCATCCTCTGTCTCTTCTCCCTTATTGTTTGGTGGGAGTCATATTCCTCAACCAACTCTTATGATAGGAGGTTTGAATCTTCCTTCCTATAGATCCAATCCTAGCCTTACTTTTCCAGGAGCAAGTGATCAAATGGGCGGTCATTCCACTTATAACATCCCATCAATCTATCCTTCTTTTGCTATGCCGGTTCGTACGAACGATTTTACCATGGAGGATCTCCATTTGTCCTCTAATGTTTCATCTAGGGGTAGTCAATTTTAGAGTATGGGAAAACCCCTTCATGAAGTTCCTTCATCTAAGGGAAACATATGTCCTCACCTGAGTAACCCTTGTCATGTCACTTTCTCTTTGCAAGTGACTTCCTCAGTGACGATGCCCTTACAACCCTTTATGAATCAATTTAAAGGAGGATACTTTCTTGATAGAAAGGGCCATGATGTGTATCAGAACCCTTCTTTGCCTACAACTTCTCAAAACCAGTCTTTCCCAGAACCTTGGTCTCAAATTATGCAATCAATCACCACCACCAGTCCATTCAATGCAAGTCATACTAGCGTTATATCACCAACCTATGCTAGTCATGTTGGAGATTGGTTAACAACCTCTGTAATTCATGTTGAAGACATGAAACAAGCCTCTACAATTCAAGCTGGGGGCATAACTCTAGTCACTCCTAGTCATACTGCACAAACATCACCAACCTCTTCTAGTCATGTTGGGGATTCATCACCAACCTCTGCTAGTCATGTTGGGGATTCGTCACTAACCTCTACTAGTCATGTTGGGAATTCATCACCAACCTTTGCAAGTCATGTTGGATATTTTCTACTAGTCTCTTCAATTCATGCTGGGAGCATGTCACCAACCACTGCAAGTCATGTTGGGGGAATTCATACGATTGAGAATCCTAGATGTGTAAGATGTAAGCCCAAGTTCCTTTATAGGATTTGCAAAGGATATCACCTTACTTGTTTGTGCTCTGCTACTATTGTGGTACAAGAAGTGTGGTCCTTTCCTAGGGGGAATTTGGGTTCTGAGTCATTTTTGCTTTCCCAACCTTCTTTGGTTGATAAAATGGTCATGTTGATGCAATATTTGACTGAAACCACTCCCATTTTTGGGGGAGATGCATCTCTTGACCTTTTTTTCTTGCATCCTGTTCAACCAATGACCGTGTCAATGAAATATTTAGTGGAAACCACTCCTATTTTTGTGGGTGATGCATCTCTTTACCTTGTTGTCTTGCATCCTATTCAACCAATGGTTGAAGAAGTGGTTATGCCGATGAAATCTTCAGCCAATCCCAATATTCTCTTGGAGAGTGACAAGCCTAAGGAAGTGACATTGTTGATGTAATATTCAGTCAATCCCACTCTTATTTTGGAGGGTGATGCATCCTTTGACAATGTCCTTAGCATTTCTAGTCTTGTACCTTCTGAACAAGGGGGAATTCTACACTCTCTGAGCATGCTCCCTCCAAGTCCTAGTGTGGTTTCCTTTTATTGGAATGATCTTTTAGAGCCTCGACTTCCTTCTTATACACCCTTCTAGATAAGGGGCATTATTTGATATATTGTAGATAAGGTAACCTTTGAAAGTATTTTATCCTCCTCGACTTGGAAATCTTTGGGTTTTCCCAAGATTGTGTCAGCTATGTATGAGATGCTTACTTTTGACAGAAGTCCTGCATGGGAGCCTTGGCCTCCTCAATTATATGTTTCTTAGAAAAACATCCTCTGAGTCTTGTTTAATCTCTTTTCCGACTCTCTCAAAAAGAGAAAATATTGCCGAGTGAACTTGTCTCTTTCACACTTGTTAATTGGATTTGAAAGGACGTTTATTTGGTGTAAGTTTAACCATTTTTCGGACCAAGTAGACTAATTTTTAAAAAGGAAAAATCTAGTCACTAGTGGCTAGAAGAGTTCTCCTAGGTATTGTATTATACTTTTTCAGGCCTAGGGGACTAAATTTATGAAAAAAGACATTACTTGGTGTAACACACCCACTGCGGCGTAATAAATTTTTCACCTTCTCTTGAGGGAAAAAATCCCCGAAGACCTATGGAGCTTAGCACAGGATGCAGATGCCACCTCTACCTCAATAGAGTCTCTGCATGACCTCTCGGTCTTAAGGATCGTTCAGTTTCTTTTATGAGCTGAAGCGACCCCTTTTGATTCCCAGCTGGAATCTTCTTCCAATCGATCCACAGGTCCTTTCGGAAGCTCCCCTGTGTGAACAACACTAGGCGTGAGCTCCACCCTCCCCGAGTGACCACATCTCTATGACCAAGGCCTATTCCCGAAGGCGCTTGTCGCAACTCGCAAGTTCGCGAGTCAAAACTCCTGATTCTTCCTTCCCAAATTCACGATATCCAAAAGAACGTAATGGGTATAGCTCCCTTCTGTCAGTGCCCTCTGTGCGTGACCAATGGCTAGGCTAAGCGCTAGCTCCCATTGCAACTTCATGACTTTGCAAGTCGAAAGGTTGAGCACTCATGCTCCTATCCCGTGAATCCCTGAGATGCGGGAAGTCAACTGAGTGCTAACTCCTTTCTCCAGGCAACGCGTGTCCACCTATCAATCATACAGGCCCCACTTTGTGGTTCTGCCACATGTTCCTTCGTGCCTGGCTTTCAACACTTCGTGACTTTTGATGTCGAGAAGAGGTCCTCTCAACCTCCAAACCTACAAATGTGCAATACGTGCGATGAGGCTCTGATCCAATGGTCCTCCCATGACCTAGATACAATGGTGATCCTTTCTCCTCGTGATTTCACCACTCACGACTTGGAGCACCCAACTCCTGGGCTCTCACCTTGTGAACCTCCAAGTTCGCGAGATCCCTCGATCTCTGCCACCTGTCCTCCTCAGACAGACGGTTCTGATCTTCTCGCGACTTCGCCACTCACAAAGTCTAGAGACTTCCTCCTCTAACTCTCAATGTTTGAATCCTCGATAGAGAGGATCTTGTGACACATGCCCTCCTTCCAACGGATGACTCAGATTCTTCAGCGACTTCACCACTCACAAAGTCTAGACGCTCACCTTTGTGAGTCTCGATGCCCGCATCTTCGAAGCAGATAATCTCGCGACACGCGTCCTTCCACAGATGGACGACTCCGATCCTTTCACAAATTCAGACCTTCTGATGTCGAGTGTCTAGACCTTCGTCCTCAGGACCCCCAAACTCCCAAATGCCAAGATCCCGATACCAACTCCTTCGGGACTTTTTGCTTCTGCTGCTCACGAAATTTTAACCCCCGTGCATCTCCTGTCAGATCTAACGGCTGACGGGTGTTTGGACTAATGTCTAATGGATTAGACCTGTCTTTCACTATGCACTCTCCCACTGCTCCCTGGACGTGGAAAAATCAACAGTCTGGATACTCTTATGGACCTTGGGGATCTACGGTCCCGATTTCTTTGCTACTCATGAAGACAAAGGAAAAAGGGTTAAGGCATTTAATGCCCTCATTTATTCCTCCAATCTAACGGTCGTGAATGATCGCAGATATTTCGATGGGATCTCATCCGTCAATCGATTCTTCTCCACACGCTCCCTTTTGGGGATTTCGCGGGTCGGGGTCTCGGGACTCATGAGTGCAAGAAAACTCACATCTAGATACTCTGGGTGCCGAAATGCTGAAATGTTGAGGTCCATGAGGACCATTCTCCCTTGTACAAGGTTTTGAGACATAAACTCTAACATCCTTCTTCGGGTCCTTAGGTAATTTACACTAGGTTTTGAAGACCAGACTGGAAGGTCTTGTTGAAGGTAAGGGAGTGGTCTTGAAAGGATTCCCTTGGGAGGAAGTCTATCCAAGGCATCAGGTAGGACAAACACAGGAACAATCTCACGAGAGAAAACTTGAAGTCTGACCTAGATCGGTATGCATATAAATATCAATTCGTAAAACATAAGCCATACGTGGTCTTTCCATTATAAGCATGCAACCACAATTTCTGGTCAAAACACCACACAGACAGTCTTATGCTCAAACCATTCATAAATTTCACAGACTATGAACATACATATCAGCGTATAAACTTCAAGATACATGATATAAAACAATTATCAGAAATAACACCAAGTGTAATTGCAACTACTGAGAGGGGTGCTCGTTTCCACCCAACCGTAGGCTCAATGACTCCCAATAGATTTACCACTAGCCACCCCTGAGCTGAGACCACGATGTTGCGAGACTGCATCTCTTCTTTCTAGTGACCGAGAATGAAGGTTACTCTCCTTCTTCTCTGCTATCACTCACTCTATATTTTTCTAGAGTTCTCCTCTTCCCCTCGCGTCTGTCCCTTGATCGTCCACTCTTCCTGCCTTTTCTCCTTTCGGCGAGGTTGCGTGTGGCACGATCTTCCTCGCAGTGGTCAGGTCTGAGGACTCTACGGATGGGAAGTTCACCCCCATCCCTCATTACTCATAAGGATCCCTTTACCTACCAACGTTGGCGAGTCATTTAATTCGGGGCCAGCGAGCCGCTCTTGGTTCTCCGGGCCAGTGAAGTCCAAATACGGTATTGGTCTCGGTGGAAGTTAACGCCACCATTCCAGGTGCCTTCCACCTCCTTTCTTCAGCCATTGTGGTCTCTTTTTCAGCACATCCCCTCTCAATCGTCTTGCAATACATATTCATAAAATTATTCACATTCATCGACCTTTTTCACAAGGTCCATTCACATCACACATTCACATTTCTGAGTTTGCCACAATATTTGGCCAGTATAGTTATTTTTACAGACTGAGGGAAATAGGGTGTTACAATTCCCTCCCCCTTAAAGGAACATTGTCCTCGATGTTCTATCTATCAACTTGACATGCATGTACAGATGTAAACAAAATCGGATATGCTCATTTCATGGCATCCTCCATTTCCCATGTAGCCTCATCTGGGCTAAAATGTCTCCACTGCACCTTGACCTGTGCAATGGTTTGGTTCTGGAGCAGGGTTTCCTTTCTGTCCAGTATGCACTGAGGTTCTGGTAGAAATTCTCCCTCCGATTTCACCTGGATCAAAGGCCAGTCAATTATATGGTTAACATCATGTACATATTTCTTCAATAATGAAACATTGAAAACATTATGTTCTTTTATTCTGGGAGGTAGTGCTAGCATATAGGCTACAAGTCCCACTCCATCTAGGACCTCAAAGGGTCCACAATACTGAGGTGGAAAATTGGCACAAGCTCCCATTTTCAGAGAACTCTTCCTGGGTATAACTCTGAGATATACATGGTCTCCCATTTTGAACTCTCTTGGAGTTCTCTTTTGGTCGGCATAACTTTTCTGTTGGTTCTGAGCGACCTTCAGGTTTTGTTTTACCTAAGTCACTTGCTGTTCCATTTCCTTCAACATGTCGGGTCCAAAATAAATCTTGTTTACGGGATTACTCCAACTGACAGGAGTGTTGCACAGTCTACAATAGAGGACTTCAAAGGGACTCATCTTTAAGGATGCTTGGTAGCCGTTGTTGTAGGCGAACTCTACCAGGGGCAGGTAGTCTTCCCACTTCTTGGGTTGGTGAATTACATGCATTCTTAGCATGTCTTCAAGTATTTGGTTCAATATTTCTATTTTTCTATCGGTTTGAGGGTGATAGGCGGTGCTAAACAACAATTTGGTTTCTAAGCCAGCCATTAGTGACTTCCAAAAGTTGGAAGTAAATTTCGTGTCTCTGTTAGACACGATCTCTTTCGGCATACCATGTAGTCTGAATATCTCCTTCATGAATACCTGGACGATATCGATTGCTTTTCAAGTGGACTTGATAGGGATAAAATGAGAATACTTGCTCAATTTATCCACCACTACCATAGTGGCATCGTTCTGTTTTGTCAATGTTGGTAATCCGGTGATGAAATCCATGGAGATGGTTTCCCATTTCCATTCTGGGATTGGTAAAGGTTGCAATAATCCTACTGGGTGTCGATGTTCTTCTTTAACCTATTGGCACTCTATGCATTTGGCTAAGTACTCCTCTATGTCTTTCTTCATTCCAGGCCAATAGAATTGTCTCCTGGTGGCCATGTGTTGTTGGGAAAAATACCCTACGGACTAGCAAACTAGGGTCAGACTTGCATGCAAATTTTGACCATAAAGAAATTACTTTTTAACCTACCACCCAAAACTTAAACCCTTCTTTCACAATACATGCATGGAAAGGAACTACTAACCTTGTTACTAATGTTTGGTGTAGATCCTCCGTTTATCTTTTTGCCCACTTGCTTGCGCTGCTCCTTCCAAAGATAACCTGCAATCAAGACAAAGAACTATGCATGCATGCTACTTCTCTACTCGAGGGTTAGAAATTAAGCATAAATTAAACAAACCATAGATAACTCATGCATTGGGACGGGAAAAGTATTCTTTTATTATTTGAAAAATGAATCAACTTACAATCAAAGTCGAGACCGACCACCGCTCCTTGATCCTGATCCTGGGCTCCTCCTCTTCTGTCCTCCAACTGCTTTGCGTTAATTCTCCTTTGGCTTGAGGAAAGGCTAAAGGGTTGGGACAATGGATTTGGCAAATGGGCAGAGTTTCTTCGCTATATTTTTCCTCCTCCAAATGGTACCCCTACCCATTCTTTTATAAGCTAGAAGGAGCTAGGGTTTTGGACGAACTCTCGTCCATGCATGGCTGGGAGTTTTAGTTAACTGACCCATAGATTTTTGTTCCGTCGACAACTTTCCTCTTTTTGTTCTTTGTTAGGTACACACGGGCTGTAGTGGGTCTACTAGCGTCACGTGTGCAGTAATGGGTTAGGGCGCGTGGGCCTTGACTCAAGAGGATTTTCAAGAGTTTGTTCAACATAGTTTTGGCAATGAAGGGATATGAGTTGGCCTGATGCTAGGTAAGCATGTGTGGTGCAATTTAGGGTTATAACATATTCCCCCTAATGTGTGATGTCAGAAGAGCATCTGATTGCTGAAATACATTACCAATCTTTTACCAATATTTACTGATGTGCTGAATGAGTGAGCCCAAGGATCAAGAACCAGGAGGTGTCGTCTACAAAATAACAAATGTCTCACCGAGGCGGGCATACCCATTCTCAGGATAAAATAGAACCATGGCTACCAATCAAATACACTATATATCCATGTCAAATAACTATAAAGAGTAGCCACGAATAATACATAGAGGAGCTACATCTCGAAATCAAAAAGATATACATATAGAGTTTCCATCTTCCAGAAGCTGATTCGGCCTGAGGGCTGTACTTTAGAGCTCGAGCAACAACTTCAAAATCTTCTAAAACTCGGGTAGGAGTGTAATATGAGTGTACAACTGCACTACCCAGAGGTCTTCGATGGCTCATCAGTTATGGACTTGATAATATTGATGATTGGACTGAAGGCTTTAGTGATTTAGAACAAGGACTTGATTGGACATTCAAGATGGCTGGGTATGCAGACAAGAGACATATTACAGAGGGGCCGACTCAGGATTAGTGACAAACTTCCCTTGGATAATAGCATGAAAAGTGATAAGACTCAGGCAAAATATATGTTAATCATAAGTCTACGAAGCAGGAGGCAACGCAAACTCTCCATATGTTTGGAAGAGTAACCAAACGGTGGAGGAAACAACTCTATATAGCAAGAAAAGCTTCCTAAGGTCGTACTACATCCCATAGTATGATAATCAAACGAACAGATGTGATTTATCCAAGGGCGACTCATTATGCTGCTAATAAAGAAAATACTTTTCCCATCCTCTTTTTGGGGTATATTTGATTTTTTTGTTCTTTTTGATGATTTTTGAAAAAGAAGAAAGGAATATTACGTTACAACGGAGGAATGAGTACTGCAAACATACAAGCTCAAGGCATAAGGAAAATACTGATGTTCTGGTAAAATGATACTCGGGAAAAATCCTCTGATGGCCAAAGGTGTTAAGATGCAGAAGCAAACTGTCACAAGGCTGGTGGATAAGGTATGCAAATGCAGTTGATAGAACACACAATGGTAACGTCCTTCGATGTAAGTTTAACGAGCCCAGAGAAGGTAAGCTCGGTGGTTTTTCATATTTAGAGAGTCTGAAAAAGCATAAAAGGAGACTCCACTGGGGTACCTTTTTTGACAATAGTCTAGTCGGTTCAAAAAAGGGATAAACTAGCACCGATTAGACGTCAATTCAAAACCATTTTAATGAGTGTGACAAGGACAAGATCACTCGACCATTTTTTCGTTTTTGAGGAGTCTGAAAAAAGCTTAACTATGGACTCCATCAGGAATATTCTTCTGGATCAATTTAACGAGTGTGAAAGAATAAGGTCACTCGACGATCTTTTCAATTTTAGGGAGTCTGAAAAGAGCTTAACTATGGACTCCGTGGGGGTTTCTTTTTCGTAAATTTAGTCCCTCAGGCCCGAAAAAGGAATAAAATTATACCTGAGAATACTCTTCTAAATAATGGGAATTCGATAGAGTATACCTTTGTTCATACAGTTGACCATCCAGACTGAAAAAGGGGTAAACTACCGTCGGACAGACGTGACTTCAAATTTCAGTTTAACGAGCGTGAAAGGTCACAAGATCGCTTGACAATCTTTTCATTTTTAGAGGGTCTGAAAAGGGATTAAAAGGAGACCCATTATTTTTTGGGAGTCTTGAGGGTAAGACAAAGAGTGAAAAAGACTCATTCAAATGAGGCTCAAACTCATATTCAGGAAAGACCATACGGACTCCCGAGCCTATAGTGTTTCAAGAAACGGCATGGACACCATAATGTAACCAGGACCTACCTAGGGCATCCATGTTTTGGTAAGCTCTACCACCAAGTCGCAACACTTTTAGAGCAGATATAACAGTTTTGTGTCACAACCTGATGGGATCGATCCTATAGAATAAGAAAAAGGCAACGAGATGCAAAAGTTGGGGTGATATCCTACCCTATATGCTCAAGTTGATTTTTGAAAAAATAATCTTTTTTATGGACCGCCAATATTTTTTCAAAAATAAAAAAAAATTGCTCCAATAACTGATCAAATCCCTCCCATATAATTCCTGGATCACTCTAAATGGTTTTTGGTATAAAGAAACTGATAAGGGGGGCCAAAAAAGTGACAAAAAGAGGCCAAAAACTCTATAAATAGAAGCTGGCAGCTCATTACCACTATTGCTGATTTGGAAATTGACTCTGGAGCCAAAAGACCCCTTTTGCCAAAGATCGTGATTCCGAGAGCTATAGTGGACGAAACAGACTTCTGCTTGGACCAAGTAAGTACAAACTCCCTTATCTAGCTATTCAATACTTCAATTTAAGCATTTAAGTTATTTTTTGGGTGGGCATCAACCTCAAAAAGGTCGACCCTAGGTACACGCGGGCTGTCCAGAGACAACCCGCGTTCACACGCATGCAGAGCAAAGCCTACACGCATGTACATGTGGTTGTCACCTCGACAAACCGCGTGTACCCCCCCTATTGATGAAAAAGCCAATGAAAAGAAGAATTGACCCTCCTTTACTTTGTTGTGTTGGCAGGATGTATGTCCAGTGGAGGGAAAGGGAGCATGAGGCAATTAGTGAGTTGGTTGTTGCAGATCCGAATGTTGTGGCCGTGCTGATGCAGTGCGGTTTGCTCAAATTCTTTTTATGTCCATTTATGTGTGTGCAACCAAGGCTACTAAATGCCTTGATTGATTATTGGCACCCTGATGCAGAGGCGTTCATGCTAGAGGGGCAATCCTTGGTGCCCACCACCGAGGACATTTACTTTATGACTGGCCTCTCAAGGAGAGGGGAACTAGTAAATTTCCAGACTTTTCCTGTGGGGCCGAGAAAGATCTCGGAGTTGGTAGCTGAGTACTGTGAGGCTGGGACCAATCGTAGAGGTTCCCAGGTACCTATTAGCAAGAATACCAACTTATCACTACAGACCATCTTGTTTCTTATTGGGCAGATTACCGGCTCAACAGCCATTCATCAGGCTTTGTGCACACAGATGAACTGTGCTATCCAGTGCATGAATGCACAAATTTTTGATTGGAGCACCAAACTGTTGGAGTGTATGAAGAGGCAATTGACATATTGCCGACAGTGGACACAGAGGAACTTCGGGTTCGGGACTATCTTGTGTTTGTTCTTTTTTGAGAGAGTTTCTTGCTTCAATCCTCGGGTTGTAGTATGAGGACATCTGGCCTCTTTCCCTGCAGTGTGTAGATGGGCAATATTATTGCCGCGATAGGGTGGTGGAAGGATCGTTGAGGCCTTCGGCGACGACTTTTTTGCTTGGCTGTCAGGACAGATCCTTGCTATCAAGGACTACCCATATGCGGGGATAGACTTCTCTAGAGATCCAGAGATACCCATGCCTCCTGGTGAGGAGCGAGGGGAGATGGGTAATTCTCCACCTTTGTAGTTTTTATTTTTATTTGCATATGTAATTTTTATGTATTTTTGTTATATATATCATTTTTGGTATGCCAGAGTATTTGATGGGTGAACGTTTATTGCATGCAGACATGGGACCCGTGCGACCTGCCGACTATGCACGGAACAGGCATCTCCCACGGATGGAAGCCGCGGCTGCCGCCGCTGGGGGAGCAACAGTAGCAGGGAACCTCCCAGCAGGGGAGGCCGAGAGGGTCCTTAGGTGAATTGAGCGAACCTTTACTGTGCTCACTCACACAGTCCCGATTAAAAGGATGATTATACAATAGTTTTGTCGATGATGGTTTAATCCTATGTTTCTATGTCCAAGCATCATGTTCTGTACTATTCAGGTTCTGGTATATGCACTGTCCATGTTCTGGTACCTGTATTGTTCCTATTCCGGTACTCTCATTACAGGTCATTCAATACTCCAAGTCATCCGGTACCAAAAGGTTCTACAGTCATCTGGTACCTGGACAAACATTTGATACCCACAGTCCATGTCATCCAATACTCTGTAGTGATTCGGTACTATTGACGGGCGAAATCGACCGTCCGTTAACTGGAAGAGTGGAACCAGTCTGGGGTTGTCTAATAACCCAAACCGTTTGGAATGAACCACCCTGACGGGTTTAGCAGCTCCATTAGCCAATCTAAGGTCCCAAGAAAAAATAAAAACTACTCTAAACTAACTAATGTAACTAAAAACTAACTAATAATCGAACTAATAAACTAATCTAACTAAAAAGAAATAAAACAAAACTAATAAACTAAAATAACTATTCTATATACAATCTACTATCTAATACTATACTAATTCTAACTAATTAACTATCTAACTACTAACATAAATAAATCTTATTCACAGAACATACAATATCTACAATTTACAGATTTAAATAAAACCTGAAAAACTCGTTTGCATTTTGTCCTAAGACAGAGAAAGAGATTTTTTTTTTTATTTTATAATTTTTATGAACAAGAAATGAAACAAAAACTAACTAAACTAAACCACTAATATGTTAATTCTAACCACACATCTAACTAAACATGTATCTAAGTAAACTACTGATATTATACTAACAAATAAATCACAAACTTACTTGGAGAAACGCTTCAGGTTTGTCCTGTGTATGATAATTTTCTTAACTGATCGGAGCGAGGAAACCCGCACCGAATTATCCAATAGCTTCTCGTAAACGATAAGATGCAGTGCTCTTCAAATATGATTACAGGACAAACAAGACATAAAAATAACAACAATCTTATAATTTATAAATCTTCACAGTGATATAAACCTGTATGCAAAGATCTATACATAATAGTTCAATTGATGAAGAAGATAAATCTGTCATTCATTAACTGAACAAAGTAATTGTTGTATTTTAGATTAATGAAAGAAATCAGACATGGATCACATTAATTAAATCATATCATTCTGCAAAAGACTATGATAGCTAAATTAGTCACTAATCAAATGCAAATTGATAAGCATAAACATGAAACAAAAGATTGATATTATGAAAGCGAAAGCTATAGCAAAACATCAACTCCTGTCTCTGTTTGTATTAGAAATCCATAGCCTGGTTCTCCTACAAGTGAGGATGATCCTTATTACAAAAAATAATAAGTATTTAAAGGCCTTCCACAGGGTAAAACCTCCCTGTGGAAGTTATCAAACTGTTTACATAAAATCTGGGAAGATATCCCAAGTCTAACTAAACTAGGAACCTAAAATAAAACTGAAGCACATAAATATCCCCTAGACTGTCCAATATGTCCTATGCAATTCGGATGTACCTGAAAAGGGTAAAAAATGGACAAGTTAGAAGGATCCTTTATTAATAAAATGATAAAAATCTAATTCTATAGACTAGCTATAGAATCTTACGATTCTGTAGTTGGTCTAAATAAGACATAGAATCAACATTGAAATCAACTCAAATCTTTTAAAGAATTAAATTTAACTCAAATCCAATAGCTATTTGAAAACGAATCATTCAAACTAAAATTGTTATACCATTGAAAACCAAACAGGACCAAAATCAATCAACTGATTACAGAGATGGATGTACTCTGTTTCGTTTGTTGCCACAAAGTCGGGTGGACAGAATTGTAATGAATAGTAATGAAATTGTTTCATATCAACTGAAATCAATATAATTAAAATAAATTCTATGCAACTGTTATGCTGCCTCATCAGAAGGAAACACGGTTGAATCTAAACGAGATCATAACTGTACTGATATAACAAACGATTTATGCCATAAGCAAATTAAACCAAAACTGGCACATAACTATCCACAAATGAAATCAATATGAGACCAATCAGTTGGTAACAGGGTTCGTAATAATTATTTGATCATTTTTTTTAGCCAAATGGGCAGACAAGATCGATTTACCTTGATCAAAATGATTTCTTTCAAACGAATTATAACTGGATTTGATAGAGATAATCAAAGTCAATCAATTCGTTTTGCAAATTAAAATCAAACAGAGCAGCTTTTACGATGCGAATCCAACTCATGAAAATGATCGAACTAACTGAAAATACACAGCAATCCAATCAAGCGAATCAAATAGCGAGGGTTTAACATAGTCATAGCTAATAAAAAACCTTCCATGATTCGGGCGTGAATATCGTTTTCACAGGCTTTTAATGAGAGTATTGTTTCCATAAAAACATAGTCGTTTTTCCAAATTGGAAGCGATCAGAGTTGTATTCCCGACTTATAAGATTACATCACGTCAATTCAAACTTACAAAGTCATTCCAATATCACAGGATACAATATAACCATAACGAAATCAAATCAAAACATGATCATATCCTAAATCTAGTATGAAAAAACTTTCTGTTCAAATTGGATACAAACAAATTCACTTGACAACAAACCATCAATTTTGTTAACTCAATCGAACAAATCAAATCCAATCGAAAATCAATCAAATCCGATAAAATCTATCAGTGACTAAGATGGGTAAATCATGTAACCAAATTTCATTTATTTTTAGCAAGCGAAAACACTGTACAGGATGAACATATTATGTCAGAGTCATTTCGAAAGATCCACAGAGCTATTCGAAAACCAAATTCAAAACATTGTATTTATCCGAGGAATTTACAAAAACAAAAACAATATCAAAATTCATACCTGTATGGCGAGCAGACGGCTTGACCATGACATTTTTGAGTTGACAACGACTGTAGCCGATTCAACATTTTTAAATATGATGGAACCAATGGTCCTTTGCTTCCTATCAGTTGCTTGAAGTTTGTCTCTTTGGTTGGTCAACACTGCAACTTGACTTTCCAGAGATTGGATTTTTGATTGAAGCACAGGAACATCTATATAGTATCGTTACAACCATAAATCACATTGGTCACAGGATGACTGTCCGGGTTTTGAAAGGGCAAGAGAGGGTTTGGTTACATTGCTGAGGGTTTCGTTAGGGAGTTTAATCCCTGGGTAACTGGGATTGTTTCTTAGGCACGGGGGAAGGTTCGAAATGAAATCACAAGGTGGCTCGGAGGATAGGTCCTGTGAGTAAGGGTACTCACTGGCTAGGAAGCGTTCTATGTCAGAGTCTGAATCCTCACTAAGGACAATGGGCTTCTGCTCAACACAAGGTTTAGGCTTATTCCTAGCCATTCTCGAGATAAGCCGGGCATTCCTTTTTCCTTTGGCATTAGCAGTAGGGTTTTCCTTAGCCTTTTTGTTCACAGGTCTCTTTATAGCCTCGGCCTTCTCAGTTCCAACGTCTGGTAAGTCAATAGTAGGGTCGACCGAAGGCTTAGGAGAGGGCAGTAGGATATGGAAGGGCACGGGTGGCCTGACCTTGGTTTCATTCACCACAGACTTGTCAACCTGGACAGGGTCCGTGTCATCAAAACCATTTCGAGCGATGAAATCTCGCCATCTATCACTATGGAGACTAAAGTAATGAACAATGATAAGTTTAATTAGTCCATGGTGGAACATGCTACTGTCAACCTTCTCCCTTTTAAACCTTTTTGACATTTATATAAGCTACGCTGGAAGTAGAAGGGCATATTCAAGGGGTATCCCATAAAATTCATTAACAAACGCAGGTGGTAGAGAAAAATGAGTCCATATCGAACTTCACAGGTCATGAACTGCTTGACTATTATCAAAAGGTCATGCCATCATGGTTTAAGCAAGGATATGGGCATACCTCTGTCACAAGATGTGACTTTGCGCAAGAGGAACAGTAGTGGCCATGGCACATCCTCGACCTTAGAATTTTTGAACCAACTCTAGCTTGAGGATGGTAACCCTATAGCAAAACTGATAAATTCCTCATTGATTTCCAATTGTATGTCACCCACCTTGGCTCTACAACCATCAAAAGTTAGGGTGAACTGTTGTGCCACAACTAGATTAAAACCCTCAAATCATTGTACAAAGGTGAGCCATCCGTTATCCTCCAAGTATTTCTAGGCATTGTCAAATAATAACAAGGCTTGGTTGCCGTTTGGTTCGATTCACACGACTAGTGCCATGACGACGAGCACACGGTAAGCCTATGGTTTGGATCATAACACACATAGGATCAGAGTGCAGGAAGGGCTACCCGAACTAACAGAGGTAAAACAGGGATACGGGATAGGCATAAATGCCATCGTGCGAAGGTGGTGGAGTTTATCTCTGCCATGCATAATAATTATTGCCAAGGTACAGTCATCGGCTTTCATAGTTGTTCGACCCACTATTGTATAGTTCAACAATCAAGGCATTTGCCCAACCAATGAAATCAATGGTAGAACCAACACGCGCAATCAACGTTATGCCATAGTTTTCAAACACCAACATACAAATTGAAACCAATACCAATGTTTTGACCATGTGGCAATGTGTTGTAACAATTCATGTCAAGAGTTTAACCCATGCACCAATGCAGTGTGATTTCAAATGAAATACATCAAAGGTTTAACCATAACACCTATATATTTTTATGAAACCAATTGTCAATCAAACCAAATTAAAGGACATATAAATCCAATTGCCAATGCATCACAAACTTAATGAGACAAAGTCACAATCAATCCAATCATAAATACAAATCAAAAGATCTTGCCAACTATGTAATGATAAGTGAAAAGTAAGCTCAATAGGCACGTCGATAAGAAGGATAACGACAGTTCAACAATGATTTTAATGCGACTTTGAAAGACCAAGTTTTCATGCTTTCAGTCGTGAAAACAAAAATGAAGGTAATTGTGCAAAAGGCGCAAAGAATAAAAGTGTTGTTTATATGAAAATTGCGGCGAAAAATTGATGTTTGCAAAACATTGGTGTAGGCAGCTTATAAGTCAAATAAAAAAATGTGAATTGGCTGCCAATAGGTACTAAATTTGCGTTCATATGATACCAACTCTCTGCCTCTTCCGGTACCAGCTTCATCCGGTACCAGCTCTTAGCCTCTTTCGATACTAGCTTCATCCGGTACCAGATTGCGCCTATTCTGGTACTAGCTCCATCTGATACTACCATTGCATTGGTCCAATACCCATATTCATGACTGTGTTCATCTGGTACTAAACTCATGCCTACAAGATTCTAGTACTAATTGTTCTAATCCGGTACCAACTGTTCTAATCTAGTACCAACTATGCTAATCCGATACTAGAAATAAATCAAAATTTTGGAAAGCTTCTAGAGGAAAATTGGGTACATGGGTTTTGTCCAGAATGATTTTTTCATGCGGAAACATGAGACCAAATTCACCTAGATCGCACGTGTGGACATCCATCTCAGGGGGAATGATTCTTCCAAAATTAGAAACAAAACTCAAACTGCCAACTTGTGCCTTGATTTTCGTGCACATGGGAGCATATCTTGCAAAACCAAAAAATGGGGTTTTAGAAATATCATCCAACTACAGAACCTAGAAAATGTTTTCTAAATTTTGAATTGGTTGGGAAGATATGGGTGGATCCACAACTCGAATCTGCCCAAATTGAAATAAAACCCAGATTTTTGAGGATTTTATCTAAAAATGTAATATTTGAAATCTAAGCATTGTGATTCGGTCCCATCCACTCCTCAATGATTATTCATGTATAAATAATCCTCATAGGGCTATTAGAAGGAGCCATTAGTTTCATGAAGATTTTGTAAAGGAGAGATTTATTCTTGTGAGAAAGCCTTAAGGAGTTGTTAGCCATGTAAAAACGGAGTTTTTGATCTCAATGAAGAATTGATTGTTGCTGCCACATTGAGCATCCTTCTAGCTTGATCTGAGTTCTTCTTAGTAGCACTGACCTCCTAGGAAGGGCCCCCCAGTGAGGGTAAGTGTTGTCATATTGTATTTATTTTGTAGATTAGTATTGTGTTGTTTGTCTACATGAAATTCAATTTTGGCTTTGATGGCTGATTGAATGTAATTTAGATGCATTTAAATTCTGTTATTTACATTAGTTTTGGTAATTAAACTCAGATTTCATTTTACCCTTCATTTGTTTGCACCAATCCCATAGATATATGCTGCTTGCATTAATTGTTGCCAACACTCTGTTTTGTGAAATCCATTTTCATTGCATTTCAATTCATTTCCAAACCTTCTTCCCATATGTGCATCTTGTCTTTTCTTCAGAAATCGATTGGAATAATACTCCTCAAGATCACATTTATATGATCAACTTTCATATTCATTGCTACCTATTTTTACTAACAAACACATACCTTTTGCAGCTACTATACTCATCTAGATTCAGTTCATACACAAAGATCAATTATAGAAGATATTGTTCACCCTCCAACTCTTCATATTCCACTTGCAATTCTTCCCACAAACACTCTTCCACACCCATGAATTCTGTCCACACATTCGCCCTTTGTTTCAAAACTAATCCATTCCGTCATATGCATATACCCATCATGCATTAGATCTATTCCATTACATAATCATATCTCCATGCCATCTCATTTATGTTTTTCTCTTGTTTACTGCTACATAGATTGATTAATTCACTAAGACCTTATCATATACACAATCTTTTGAATGCATAAAATAAACAAGTATCACTCTTTATTCATTATTTTCTGCCTAAAACTTAGTTAGATTCAAAAGGTATTATTATTTGTATGCAAGTCTTTTAGAGCAGAAAATTAGTAAGCTTGCATTCTTATTCATTTCTTCTAGATTCCCATTGTATTAAAAATCCATTACTCTTATGCATTTGATTCATTCATTATTTCTTTATGATTGGTGTATACATTTAAAAGGGTGGTTTTGAGTCTAAGCGAATCTTAGGTGTTGATTGAGTTTGATGATTTTGAGTTTCCCGCACTTAGTTTTTATTTCTCGTACCTTTGGATTCCTTGCACTTTAATTTCACATAGCTTCAAACACCAACGAATAGATTAGAGGTCTAACTCATGAGATATGGCCTTCCCTCATTGGAATTCTTCCTAAGGTGTTAGTTTCTATCGTGAATTTCATTTCCGTTTGCTTGCTTCTTTTATTGCATTTAAGTGTGGATCTGATATAGGAAATAATCATTAAAGGAAAAAACATTTAAGTAAGCTATTCATGATTAATCACATGAACATCACCCTGAGTGCATGAAAGACTGTGATCTAAACCTTTATAGCACTAAGTTATTCCTACGTCCCAGTGATGAATCCTTAGTGTTAAATTGCTACAATGTGAGTTTGAAGATTGTTTTGTTGGCTTTAGATTAGGCTAGACTAGGATTTGATCCTACGTTTCTTGTGCCTGCACCTCAAAGCTTACGAGCCCCAGTTGATAATTAAATGTAGGAATTAATAGTGCATATATTTAGCCCCAACATGGAGCATGACAATGTCTTCATGAAGTTGTTTGTTCAAACCCAAGAGGGAGATGTACACAAATGGTTCAGAGAGCTCCCTACAACCTCTATTGATAGTTGGCAATCTCTTGAGTCTGCATTTATGAAGCAATGGGGGGTAAATAGGGACAACCTATATTACCTGAGTGATTTTGGATCCCTCAAGAAGAAAGAAAATGAGTTTGTTGTTGGCTTTAATAAGAGGTTTAAAAATCTATACAAAAATATTCCTAGAGACATCAAGTCTTTGAAGGAAGTAGGTAAGGTCACATATGATAGGGATTTTGATGTAGACTTTGCCATGGTATTAAGAGAGAGAATATATCCCAGTCTGGTGATAATGCAAGATGATGCAATATAAATTGAAGGAAATTTGATTGCATCGATAAATATGAAACAAAATTCTGATCAAGAAGACAAAAAGATAGTTAAAGAAGACTGTGGTCCTTTAGATCAAGTCAAATATTCCCGCAAAGCCTGGATGTATGAGATTTCTAGACCGATTAGCAATTTGACAAATAAGATGTCCATATTTGAATTGGAGAATGGTAATTCCAACAAATCCCTTCGAGAAGGAGGGATAAGGAACCCTAACCAGTTCATAAGGCATTTCAATCCTAAACTCATGAGGAGAGAAAGAAGAAATGATGAACAACCTATATGTAGAATTATGGTGAAATCTACATAGAGAATATAGCTAACAACAATTCATACAAAGATTTCAAATTGAGAGAACGAGAGAAGAGATGAGAGGAAATAATCAATAGAATTGTATTCACTAATGAGAGAATGATTAATTACACATGATATACTCTACATGGATAAGTAAAGTTGCCATAGTAGTGATCTATATATATCTAGACACTCACTGTGTTAAGCCCTAATATTGGCTCATTACCCATTAATTGGGGCATATTACATTAGTAATTTTATTTTATTTATGTCGGCTTTATTCCATTAGTTGTAATTATACCTCCTAGTCTCCTATATATACCAAGGAGACATTTTCATTTGGAATCATCTTGTACTTGAACATTTAAGTGGGGTAAAAGGAGTTTTCCCCCTCAAAGAGGCTTATTATCTGAAATTATCTCTTTTTCAAGGTGTTGAGTACTTTTTCTGAGGTTTTTATATGCTATATTGATATTTGGTTCTTAACATATGGTATCAGAGCTCAAGGTCTTGAGGTTTCGCTGCTACATCTGATACACCTTGGAATGTTCACTATAACTTTTTTTCTACAATGTTTCAGAAGGAACGTCTTAAAGGATATTTAGTAGACGGATCAAGGTACGTTGGGTTAAAATTTCAGCTCCTAAGGCCTTATACTTTCAGAGATACAACCTATACAAGATAGGGTTCTGGAATCATCCTGAACTGAGTCATTGCGGAATTTTTTCTATAAAACAATTTATGTAACATTTCAAACCCTGAACTATGTAGGATATTCACATAAATTAGTAAGGTATCTGTGGTAAAAAGTTCAGATTTTGGGTCATCTTAAATTTGTAGATACACCCTGTGGAAGATAGGGTATCTGACTAGTCCTATTGGCTAGTCTCAAGAAGGTGTTCTAGGTAAAACAATGATAACTTCTTCCTAGAGTATCCAAATTGAGTGGGATAGGTTTCATTGGATAGTGGACAGTCTTTAGTATTTCAGGTACACGTTTCATAATTTTATATCAATCATTCTGTGTGGGGCACACTATACAAGTGAGATATACTAGAAAGGCACAAAATCAACAAGTTGTGGGGAATTTACAGTAAATTCCACTTTGTACATCCAATTTTGATCAGACATGTGGCATTGCAGAGAAGAAATATCATAGACCTACATAAAATAAAGTTTCATACCTAGAAGGGCCAAAACTTGGGAGATACAACAGAAGAAAGATTGTCTAGCAGAACCACCTCAAAATCAAGGTTCAAAAGTGATACTTGGCCAACATGCCACCCAAAAAGGGAACTTCTACACCAAATAAGCCTCCAAACAATCCTACTTGGACTCTTGATGAAAGTGAAGAAACGCGTAGGGACATAAATTATTTACAAAATAAGATAGTAACAAAAGATGAACTACAAGAACTGGAAGCTAAGTTGGAGGAAAAGATGGATGGTTTAAAAGAGGAGATCATGGAAGTATTGAAAAATTTCGTAACAAAGAAGACACCTAAAAGTGAAAATGCATCCCATGAAATTCATGATGAGGACACAAGGAAGGTGAACCAAGAATGAAGAAACTCCAACTTTGGGTTGAAGACCAACCACATTCCTAAGATCGATATGAGGAAGTTTGATGGCAAGGACCCAATCACATGGATACTGTAGATGGAACAATTCTTTGATCTACATAATGTGCCACATACACAAAAGGTACAAATTGCTTCTTTATATTTAGAACCTAATCAATTTGTATGGTATCGATGGCTTTTTTCTCGCAAATCACTCCTCACTTGGACAATTTTCATGGAAGAAATGATAGCACGCTATGAGGATACAAAAAGAAATACCTTCTTTAGCCAATTGATAAATCTCAAGCAAAAAGGTTTAGTTACCGAGCACATTGAGAACTTCCAAAGATTGAATATAAAGGTAACTGATATTCTAGATGAGCACTTGATTTATGTATTCATGGGAACTTTAAAGGATAACATTCAACATGAGGTTCGCCTTTGGGAACCCAAATCATTGGAGAATGCATTTAAGGTGGCAAGAAATGTTGAAAGTAAAAATATGGTTGTGGCTACTGGAAGGACCAATCCTAACATCTATAGAGAGAAAAATGCTCCTTCTTCTAATACACCTCAACCTACAAGGTTGACACCTCAACAATTGGAGGAAAGAAAAGAAAAATGTTTATGCTTTAATTGTGACAGAAAGTACAGTAAGGGGCATAAGTGTGGTGAGAAGAAATTATTCTACATAGATTATGAAGAGGAAGAAGAAGAAGAACAAGAACCATCTCAAGATGAAAACATAGAAGTAATTTCTTTTGAAGAGTTGACTCGCACGATATCGTGTAATGCATTGGCTGGAATTAACACTCCTCAAACCCTCAAGATTGAAGGATACATCAAAAAGAAAAAGTTAATAGTCCTAATTGATTCTGGCAGTACTCATAATTTCATTCACTTTAAATTAGACAACACTCTCAATTGCTTTGTATATCCAGTGCCAGAGTTTCAAGTAATGATTACAGATGGAGGAACGATCAATTGCTCAGGAAAATGAAATAAGATCAATATTTCTATGGGGGAATATGTAATGAATAGTCCAATGATTTCTATACCCATGGGTGGTGCAGATGTTGTACTAGGAATCCAATGGTTACAATCATTAGGAACAGTGGATTTTAATTTTCAAAAACTTTTCATGAAATTTTCATTGGAAGGAAAAGAAATTGAGTTAAGAGGTATCACAGGGAAACTCGGTAAGGTGATAAGCTCTAATGGAATGACAAAAGTATTGAAAAAGGGGCATCAAGGCATTATTGCACAACTATGCTCACTAGATGTTCAAACATCTAAGCCATCTATTCCTCAAGATCTCCAAGGGATCATTGATAAGCATTCCAAAGTATTTGAAGATATTCCTAAAGGTCTTCCACCCACTTGAAATCATGATCATGAAATTCACCTAATTCTTGGGAGTGTTCCTCCTAACATCAAGCCATACAGATACCCTTACGCCCAGAAGAGTGAAATTGAGTGCATGAGTGAAGAAATGTTAGAGGCTAGAATTATTAGACCTAGCCAAAGTTCTTACTCTACACCAATGGTAATGGTATTCAAGAAAGATAACTCATGGCGTATGTGTCCAGATTATAGAGATCTCAACAAGATCACTATTAAAGATAAGTTTCCCATTCCCATCATTGATGAATTGTTAGATGAACTACATGGATCAATCTATTTCACAAAATTGGATCTTCGTTCAGGGTATCATCAGATCAAAATGAAGGAAGAATATATCGCAAAAACATCATTCTGAACTCATGAAGGCCATTATGAATTTTTGGTCATGCCTTTTGGCCTTACAAATGCACCTTCCACATTCCAAGGGTTGATGAATTCCATTTTCAAGCCCTTCCTTCGAAAATTTGTGTTAGTATTTTTT
>ML787100.1:210608-231545 GCA_009831015.1 Picea engelmannii
AATATATATATATATATATATATATATATATATATATATATATATATATATATATATAAGAATGTTTCAACTACGTTAGAAAGGCGGGTTTAGTCTTTTTGTAGTTGACAAAACCTTAGTTAAGGCAGGTTTCGTCTTTTTGTAGTTGATAAAACCTTACTTAACATGAGTTTAGTCTTTTTGTAATTGATAAAACCTTAGTTATAGAACTATGGCTAAAGCTTAATAAATAATAAAATTTTATTATATAATTCAACAACATTGTTGTTTTAAATATAAAATATAATTCTAGTTATGAAAAAAAATCCAAAAGAACATATTCAATAATTTCAATATTAACCACATTTAATTTTATTATTGTAGTTAAATATGTATCGATACGCATGAAAACAACCCATATTTCAAAAAACTAAAAAATAACCAATAAAATGTAAAAGTATGAAGCATGCAAGTATAAGTTAGGATAATGAAAAGCAAGCACTTTCACGAGCAACGCAAATGATTGATTTATTTAAGTTAAAATAGTTGAATTAAATTTTTTTATTAATATTTTAAGTACTACTTAGGATAAATGAGACTATTGAGAAGGCTGATAGCTATGAATGGCACTAGTATGGTTTACCAAATAAAACTTTATTAATGCCAAGACTAATTCAAGAGGCTTACATATACATTGAAAGCATTTAAAATTTGGCAAGATAGTAAGTAATATTAAAAATATTAGGGATGATAAAAAAAAATGTTTGTTGAATAATATGAATTATGTTATGAGATGAATACAAGTATAAATTATCTATATTTACATAGAGAGAAAATATCTCATGAAACATGTTTTTAATTGTTATATTGAAAAGAGTGAGGAATATTTTATATTTTAATATTAAAAAGATCATAGTATTCATTCTATGATACAATTATATGTTAGTGTAATATAAAATATTATATGAAATTAAAAATACAACATAATAAATGTAATGTGAATTAAATAATAATTATTTTCTAAATTAGAAGGGGTAGGGTAGGGTAGGGTAGGGTAGGGTAGGGTACGGTATGTATACTTCTATAGAATTTAGTAGTCAAATCGATGTATGGAGGGGATCTCTTGACCCACAAACAAGGGGGTCTCATACACCAATTTTGTATTTGGCTTGATCGTGACCTTAAAAATAGATTATATTATTGTTAAATTATATCAACTATTTTTTTTTGTTGGTGAATTTTTTTCTATTTTGTTGGTAAAAAAATTTCTATCAATAACAAAATGTACATGATATCAAGGTTTGAGAGGGTGGTCTTAACAAGTCACAGCCCCATAATTAATAACTAGAGAGTTTCCTGGGTTTCCTAGAGGGAAACCTAGCAAGTATATTAAACTATAATAAAAAAACCAACTGAAGAAGTCCCTCTGGCTAACTTGAGTCTAAGTATCTACTCTAGTATTGTGAAAAATAGTGAAATTACTATTAAACAGAGAGCTAGAAGTAGTAGAACCTGTAATCATCTTCAAGTTGGTGGGGTGGGAGGACCAGTCTGAAATAAGCTATCTCCAAGAGACACCAGAGGGGGCGTCAAGCAAGTAGAGGTGGGGCAGTCCTAGATCACCTAAAAATTGCTTCCTTGCTTCTTTACTAGCAGAGAAACCATGGTAAGAAACAGATTATTCTGTCTTTCTAGATCTTCCATCCTGAGCCTGAGCTTTTGAAATTACGGTTCTTTGGCCAACATTACTCGAGCCACAAAAACCTTTGTATGCCAATATAGCTCCACAATAATGAAAACTTTTGTGTCCCTTGCAATACTTGAACCCAGATTGGGCACAAAAGGGGCATCTTGCTTGTCAACCTCTTGGTCCTTATGATAGGCCCTGATGACCTTCACATCTTCCTCAATGGTCTTTATGAAAGCCTACAATTGAGGGTCTATGATAGTAGTGTATGTAGCAACAACGACTTCTGCCTCCGAGACAACTTTGGTGGAGTGGGTTTTCCCCTTCCCATTCTTGTTGCAGCGCGAAGACATGTCGTGAACCCAAATGAGACCAACAAACCAATAGTTAAGAAACCAACAACAATATTGTAGCTATGAATGAATACCCAGAGAACTAGACTGAGAACTCTCCCATGCAAGCACGATATAGAGCAAGTTTCCTATCATAAAATACCACTATTAGATTAGAATAAAGGGGTGTCATTTACTGGGGTGGAGAATTGTGACCTCAACAATATCTAAACCTTTCCCATAGCCATCAACAATCGTTGAGGATGTCTCATTTTTGAAGGAAGTGGGAAGTACATGTTGTCTAGATTGCGAGTTTGAGCCAGAATTATGAGGTTGGGAGGTGGGTTTGTGCAAGCACATGATCCTCTCATCTGGTTCGCACATCACCCCCTCAACAATCATATCAAGAACCCCATCTGAGGTAAATCATAAAATGAAAAACAAAGTATTTACAATTGTTTAAGGAGTTCACAGATGTTTTTGCTTGGAAATATGAAGATCTAAATACCTATGGTACCAGCATCATACAACACATAATACCACTCAAGCCTGGTACCAAGCCTTTTAGGAAAAAACTAAGGTACGTTAACCCTCTTTTACTACCCACAATTGAGAAGGAGGTAAGGAAATCATTCAATGCTCAAATGATTATTCCCCTCTAGTATTCTGAATGGGTGGAAAACTTGGTCCCAATCGAGAAAAAGTGTGGAGAGATACGACTTTGTGTGGACTTAAAAAATTTGAATAAATGCTCACTAAAATATAATTACCCTCTTCCAAATATGGATCATATACTTCAAAAAGTTGTGGGAGAAAATAGGATCTTCATGATGGATGGTTTCTCAGGATACAACCAGGTGGAAATACATCATGATGATAGGGAAAAGACATCCTTTACAACCTTGTGGGGAATGATCATGTATGACAAAATTCCCTTTAGTTTGATAAATGCAAGAGCTATGGACATATCTTTTGTGGGAGACAAGGAAATATTCATCATCATATACCTTGATGACATGATTGTTTTCTCTAAGACAGATGAAGATCACATAAAGCATTTGAAACAAACCTTTGTGAAGGGCAGGAAATTTGGTTTGTCATTGAATTTAAAGAATTATTATTTTTCCATGTCAGAACGTAATCTCCTAGGCCATATTGTATCAAAGGAAGGGGTGAAGATAGATCCTGAAAGAGTGGAGGAAATTAAATTAATTTCTCAGCCTAGAAACAAAAAAATAGAAACAATCCTTCATAGGAAGGATTAGCTTCCTGAGGATATTTGTGCCAAATTTTTCTAATATGGTAAGGTATATCACTAACATATTGAAGAAGGGTCAAGAAGTAAAATGGACCATTGAAGCTAAAGAATCTTTCCAGTGAATCAAAGAAGCCTTTGGAGAATCACCAATGCTAATCAACCCAAATTATTACAAAGAGTTCCCTGTTTTTTCTTTTTCTTCCAGACATACTATAGTTGTTGTCTTATTACAAAAAAATGAAGAAATAAAGAGCATCCAATATCCTTCTTCGGAAAATCTTTAAGATATGTTGAGGTAAGGTACAATAACCTGAAAAAAAGCGTATTCCCTAGTCAAAGCATTGAAGGATTTCAAAGACTATATATTGCAGTCAAAAACATTTTCCTTTGTGCCTACTAGTGCAATAAAATACATACTTACTTAGCCAGGCAGTGAAGGAAGAAGAGGTAAATGGATTTCCAAGATCCAAGAGTATGATTTGGAAATCAAAACCACCAAGTTCATAAAGGGACATGGCCTAGACAAACTTATGGCTGAATCAAGTTGCAAAGCTCTAATTCTATGAAAACAAACATGATGGCAATAGAATGAGAAGAATATGGAACATAAGAACCATATTCCAAGGTAAATCATAAGTTTGTTGAGTCTAAGTGGTATAAATATGTGATTTCCTATTTGCAAAATCTAAGTTTATCACCAACTTGGGATAAAGCTAAAGATAGATCAATCAAACTCAAGGCTATTAAATATTATATTCTAGACAAGAATTTGTTTTGGAAAGATCCAGGAGGAATATTGTTGAATTTCCTTATTCAAGAGGAAACTGAGGGAATCATTCATGAGTTTCACAAAGGGATATGTAGAGGCCACCATGCATGGAGAGAAACTGCAAATAAAATCCTCATATTTGGTTATTATTGGACCTCATTATTTTCTTATGTAAAATGTATTATTAGAGTCTGTGTAGAATGCCAAATGTTTGCAAGAAAGTAGAAATTGAAACCTCTTCCACTCAAACATGTCAAAGTAGAAACACCCTTCCAACAATGGGGATTATATTACATTGGTGAAATAAATCCGAATTCAAGTGGGAAACACAACTGGATCCTTAATTCCACATATTACTTTACCAAGTGGATGGAGGATATCTCCACCAGGGCGGGAACTGACATAGTCATCATAGAGTTCCTTGAAGAGAAATTTTTAGCAAGGTTTGGATGTCCTAGAAAGATAATAGCTGATAATTCCCAAGCCTTCAAATCGTTTAATCATATGAAATTTTGTCAAGACTATAATATATAACTTGGGAATTCTATTTCTTATTACCCATAGGGGAATGGTTTGGCTGAGTCATCCAATAATAACCTCATCAATATCATCAAAAAGATGTTTTCCCAAAACAAGAAAGCTTGGGATCTCCACTTAAAATATGTAGTCTGAGTGGATAGAGTGAGCATCAAGAGGTCCTTAAGGGCCTAAGGCTAAGTTCCAACCACCTGGGCGCTTATTAGGAGCACAAAGGAGGTCAACATACTCTAAACCAGCCTAAGCCCCTTTCCAAATGGGACTATATCATAAGATCAAAGCTTAAGTACCAAGCATTGGTGAATATGCGTGCCTGATCATTTGACGACCACAAGTGAGCCTAATCTACGGACGAGGATGCATGTCGCATCGAAAAAAGGCACGAAATTTAGCACATTATTGGGGTGTGATGGTGGTTTTGAAGATCCACGTGGTGAAGGATGGATTGTCTCACATGGTAGAATACATAAAGAAAATCCACTCCCCTATGATCGCGACAGTGGTATTTTGGTTCCACCAGGTTATATATACACCACGTTAGCACATAGTTTTCCATCTAATCAATTCCACCAAGAGCCATCACATCATTCCACCTGGACACCAAGGAAGTCGATGAGGGCCTACCACATCAAAAACACATATTCGTGAGACTACCAAGGATTTCCACCTGTACATCAAAGGCCCATTATGATTCCAGTTTCCATATCAAGCCTAGACACACATAGGTCAAGTCCTAAAGGACAATGCAACACTGACATGGACCAATATGAAACTGCCACATGTCCATAGGTCCATGGTGACATCAGCATCATGTCATCCAAATTTCGCACATTTTCCCCAAATTTTAAAAATATTTCAAACCAATGGGAAAAGGACGCATGTTTCAAATAGAGGTACGGGGAACAATATCTTAGGTGAGTGGAGGATTCACTCACAACCTGCCAAATCAGTTGGAAAAGATTTGATGCCTAACAAGATATCTAGCTTCACGTTCACATCATTTTTTATCATCATCATACCACTTCCTGCAACTGACAAAGGATAATAATAATTGGTCGAATGTTCCCAACCATGCATGCTCAATATCTCGCAGATCAAGGTAGGTGTGACCGATCACCTCGTCACGTAAATTTCCTCATAACACATGTCAAAGTTTTATAAGAGAAAACCAGGAATTCGAATGAACCAGTCTCCAAGCAGTTTAACCTATGAAAGTTAGCTACTCATATGCCAAGGGTCCTAGAGGATGGCTCACCTACACAAGTCATCCCCAAAAAAGAAGATGATGAGCAATCTTGGCTACAAATCTCAAGAGAGTATGTTCTGCATTCCATGAAGAGGATAATGTCCTTCTCTAGTATCATTAGCTCTTATCTAAGATCCAAAGGAAAATCGAGAATCTACCCTAAAGTGAAATTGTCAATCCGACCACTGCATTGGAGAATCTTGAAGCAGGGAATTCAAGGGATCGTCTAATTATGTCCTACAATATTAGGTGTCGTCAGCTGAAAGGAAATGTTTATCATGTCATATCATTAGTCGAGGTGGAATATCCATGATGCAATGATGGGAATTGATTGAGCAACTCAAAGGAATTCAAATCGAGGGTAGATTAGATGAGGAAAACACACTCAATGAAAGTATCACTAAGTCATGTCAAGTGGTAAAAAATGATTTCTTCCCAGTAAAATCAATTGGAAAGTTGGAAAATGGTTAGAAGACCAAACGCAATATCAAGATTCTAACAAGATGTATTCATCTCCAAGAAGAAGTATTATTTTTTGGCAGACGATTTTCCTACAAATAAAAGCTTATAAAATAAGGTGAGGAGCTCATTTTTAGGGTCGACACTTTAGGGAATTTAAGAGTATCTTATACCTAGAGTTGTTTGATCAAGATCCCCTCAGACACAAACATATTTTTATGGTTGTAGGATTTAAGAGATTCATCCCCTGTGTTATGCTTCAATTTGTGCTTTTCCTTGTGCATGTGTTCCTATAAATCCACCATCCCATTTTTATCTTCTTGTATCTGATCACCATTAATTAAAGCTCGAGCAACAAGTTTTATGACATGTTCAATATAACTATGTGTTGTATAGCTTATGATACTGAAGTGATTTCCTCTGAATGTATGACCACTTCTAGTCATTTTTCATATGTTTAATGATATGCAGAGGGTACCTCCATGGATTTAAATATCTAAAAAATTTTACTGTCTAATGCATGATTTAACAATCTAGTACAACTATTAGAACTGTTGAATTCTTAATTGCTCAGCACGTTGTTCTTTCCATAGACTATGAGATTCACCTTAAAGTTGCCTCCCATGTTTATCATGTATTTCTTCTAAATCCATCTCTTTCCATATTTAAACTCAATTTTGTTGAAGCACTCGTGGACAAATGCCTCTTATGGCTAAATGTTTTAATACCTGGTTTGGGATTGTTTGAGGGCCGAGAGTTCTATGAGAGAGAGAGAGAAAAAAACTTACTCACATTTTTGCATATTTTCTGTTGTTACAAGCATGGATTTAGGGCTCGTCCTAAGTATTATCTCCTGGGATGCCTCGACATCCTTCCACTCATAGCCTGGAACATCTCGAGGGACAACACCTAGGTCGACATAAATATTAAAACCTAGTATGGACATGAATATGGACATGAATATGTTTAGTTTATTTTCCTTCATGTTCTATATTTTATCATAGTTTACTTTTACTATCTCAATTTGTTAGATAATATATCTATATAAGAATGTTTCGACTACATTAGAAAGGCGAGTTTAGTCTTTTTATAGTTGACAAAACCTTAGTTAAGGCATGTTTAGTCTTTTTGTAGTTGATAAAACCTTAGTTAAGATGAGTTTAGTCTTTTCATAGTTGATAAAACCTTAGTTATAGAACTATGGCTAAAGCATAATAAATAATAAAATTTTATTATATAATTCAACAACATTGTTGTTTTAAATATAAAATATAATTCTAATTATGAAAAAAAATCCAAAAGACCATATTCAATAATTTCAATATCAACCACATTTAATTTTATTATTGTAGTTAAATATGTATCGATGCGCATGAAAACAAGGAACCCATATTTCAAAAAACTCAAAAATAACCAATAAAATGTAAAAGTATGAAGCATGCAAGTATAAGTTAGGATAATTGGGATAGCACAATTGGTTAAGACGTGCACACATTTTTCCAGTTTGGGGAGAGGTCACAAGTTCGAAACCTGTGTCTCTTGGGGCTGCGAAGCTTTATCACTCCCATACCAACCACTATGTGGGGAAGTATCTGGAGTGGGTTTCCAGCGTGGAATCTTCCACCGTGGAAAAAAAGTTAGGATAATGAAAAGCAAGCACTTTCACGAGCAACGCAAATGATTGATTTATTTAAGTTAAAATAGTTGAATTAATTTTTTTTATTAATACTTTAAGTACTACTTAGGATAAATGAGACTTTTGAGAAGGCTGATAGCTATGAATGGCACTAGTATGGTTTACCAAATAAAACTTTATTAATGCCAAGACTAATTCAAGAGGCTTACATATACATGGAAAGCATTTAAAATTTGGCAAGATAGTAAGTAGTATTAAGAATATTAGGAATAATAAAAAAAAATGTTTGTTGAATAATATGAATTATGTTATGAGATGAATACAAGTATAAATTATCTTTATTTACATAGAGAGAAAATATCTCATGAAACATGTTTTTAATTGTTATATTGAGAAGAGTGAGGAATATTTTATATTTTAATATTAAAAAGATTATAGTATTCATTCTATGATACAATTATATGTTTTGATAATATAAAATATTATATAAAATTAAAAATACAATATAATAAATGTAATGTTAACTAAATAATAATTATTTTCTAAATCAGAAGGGGTAGGGTAGGGTATGTATACTTCTATAGAATTTAGTAGTCAAATCGATGTACGGAGGGAATCTCTTGTTTCACAAACAAGGGGGTTTCATACACCAATTTGGTATTTGGCTTGATCGTGACCTTAAAGATAGATTATTATTATTATTATTAAATTATATCAACTTTTTTTTTTGTTGGTGATTTTTTTTTTTTTTTGGTTGGTAAAAAAATTTCTATCAATAACAAAATGTACATGATATCAAGGTTTGAGAGGGTGGTCTTAACAAGTCACAGTCCCACAATTAATAACTAGAGAGTTTCTTGGGTTTCCTAGAGGGAAACCAAGCAAGTATATTAAACTATAATAAAAAAACCAACTGAAGAAGTCCCTCTGGCTAACTTGAGTCTGAGTATCTAGTCTAGTATTGTGAAAAATAGTGAAATTACTATTAAACAGAGAGCTAGAAGTAGCAGAACCTGTAATCATCTTCAAGTTGGTGAGGTGGGAGGACCAGTCTGCAATAAGCTATCTCCAAGAGACACCAGAGGGGGCATCAAACAAGTAGAGGTGGGGCAGTCCTGGATCACCTGAAAATTGCTTCCTTGCTTCTTTACTGGCAGAGAAACCATGGTAAGAAAGAGATTATTCTGTCTTTCTAGAGATTCCATCCTGAGCCCGAGCTTTTGAAATTATGGTTCTTTGGCCAACATTACCTAAGCCACAAAAACCTTTGTATGCCAATATCGCTCCACAGTTATAAAAACTTTTGTGTCCCTTGCAATAATTGAACCCAGATCGAGCACAAAAGGGGCGTCTTCCCTGTCAACCTCTTGGTCCTTATGATAGGCCCTGATGACCTTCACATCTTCCTCAATGGTCTTTATGAAAGCCTGCAATTGAGGGTCTATGATAGTAGTGTATGTAGCAACAATGACTTCTGCCTCCAAGACAACTTTGGTGGAGTGGGTTTTCCCCTTCTCATTCTTGTTGCAACATGAAGACATGTCGTGAACCCAAATGAGACCAACAAACCAATAGTTAAGAAACCAACAACAATATTATAGCTATGAATGAATACCCAGAGAACTAGACTGAGAACTCTCCCATGCAAGCACGATATATAGCAAGTTTCCTATCATAAAATACCACAATTAGATTAGAATAAAAGGGTGTCATTTCCTGTGGTGGAGAATGTGACCTCAACAATATCTAAACCTTCCCCATAACCATCAACCTTCGTCAAGAATGTCTCATTTTCAAAGGAAGTGGAAAGTACATATTATCTAGTAAAATATGAACAAATTACAATTAAAAAAAAAATATGATCCAATTCTTACGTTGATAAATTAAAAAAATTCAAAATCATAAAATATTTAACATTCCATAACACTCACAACCATATTGAACATGGAAACATTACACCCATAATTAGCAAAGGTACAAAGAAAAAGGAATATTTTTTCATTTATTCATCCATATAGAATATGGGAACAAAAAATTCATTGAAAGTTGTGAGGAAAAATATGTTTTCACCGAAAGTTGTGTAGAGGTCATGTCTTACTATTTTCTAATTTGGTTAAAACATCATGAATGCACATGTAAAAGTCATTTCGATGAAAGCCACACATTCCTAATTCCATTGACAATATCTCGATTATATGTTAATTTGATTAGACATCCTCTGACTCTAAATGTCATTTCTATCTTCTCTAGTTGTATAGATTAATCTTATTAAAAAGTAAAAAAATCCATGGTTCGTCAGATTTGACAAAAGAATATTATAAGAAAATTGCAAATAGATTTTGAGGATTAACATTAACATTTCAATGGCATATATTTATGTTATTTTCCATATAAAAACTCAAGGACTAGTACCACAATAAGTTTTTATTTGTTCCCATATAGAATCTCAAATACTAGTACCAACAATAAGGTTTTTAAATGGTTTATTTAATGCAAATATGAAGATCACTAGTAGCTTATGGGTTTGGCTAGCTTTATGGCTATGGGTCTGGATTGGCAATTATGAAAGTATTTCATGTATATTGTATCCACATTTATATTAATTTAAGTTGTTTTCTATTAATGAAAGTATTTCATGTATTTAATTTATATTAATTTATTTCTATGTTCTTTTATCTTTCCTTTTTATTTTCACATGCTTAGGAATGTGTGAAAAATATTGGTTGGGTTGGTGATACTTTGATTATAACAATGATTCTTCTTCTTTATTATTATGAAAATAATATAATTTTTTTTTTGATATTAATGAATACTAATAAGACAAAGACTATGATCATTAAACATAAGTAGATCACCTAACATAATTTTGTATATGACAACAAAATTTTGAAGTAAGTACTTTGGTACAAATATCTTGGTGTTGACCTTTGCCATAAACTCCATATAGATTATAGTATTAAAAGAAAGATTATTTGATGTTGGAAATCATATTCTAGCTTAGGGAATAATTGCAAAAAACATATTTTTGGTTTTGGTAAAAAGGAAAGTCCTCTTTGATATGCTTGTTACTTCAATGAACTTTAATGGACATGAAGTTTGGGATTGTAGCATTTTTGGAGAAACTTGGAGGAAAATTGAGCAAATCCAAAAACATTTCACAATTAAAAATTAATAACTAAAATTATTGTTCCATATCCACTCCTTCTCTTGGATGTCGGGATTTCAATCATGCAAGATAATAATCCTTAAACATGACAATTGACAATCTTACTAACTAAGTCACAAAATCTAATATGAATTGATAATGATACCAAAATCATCATAACTTAATTAAGCAAGCATTTGATACACAAAATAAACTAAGGAATTAATTTTACATTTCTAATTTCCCAACAACATTCTCAACTACACCGAATCACCCTTGTTCCCTAACCTACTTCCATATTCCACATCCTATCATTTCCTCTGCTAGAGTATGTTGGAGCCTCCACTATATTGACCTAAATCTAGATAGAACCCATAGAAGAAGTGTCAACTATTTTGACCAAGCTTCTCCAACATGAAACTATCAGTCGACATCACACATATAGGGGAGTGTGGCTTAACACAACCCTCCTACGACTCCAGGTTTTAGAGGATAAATATAGGGAGATGCCTCCACCCTTCCTAATAGAGCTAAGTTCAACACCCTATTATTGACCATACTATGGAATTTGTTTTGTTCTTAGAGCTTTGTCATCAAATATCATTTTGGGAAACTATGTGTTGTTCCAGAGTCTGTACTTAAGGCTTAGAAGTACAGTGTCTAGGCATCCGAAAGTGGGTAAGAGGTGGGGAAGAAAAAAAACGTCAAACTTCGGCAAAGGAAACTAGGGAATATTTCTATGTTGGTGTTGTCTAGCTTCCAACTGTTCTTGGATAGTTATATATTCCTCAATGGCTGCCCATGAACGTTCAAGTTCAACCCGGTTAGTAGTTGTTTTGAGAATAGTGTCGAAATGGTTTAAGGCAATGTGCATTTGGTTTGATAATCCGAGTTCAATATTAGGCTGTGTTGGTATAGGGACAGTCATGGAAGAACAGTAAAATAAGAAAAACTTCAGAGAGAAATTAAGTGTTGTCTCAATTTGGTCGTATAAAAGAGAATTTATGGTTTCAGGAATAAAATAAGGATGCAAATCAAAGGCTCTTTCCCGTAACTGAGTTATATTTTAATAAAATGTATGAGGTGGGATAAAAACATTTAGCTGTCTATGATGCAAGGCTCCTATCAAGGGAGAATCTCACGTATAAACAAAAGAGGAAAACTGTAAAGAAAATAACCCGATATAGCATAGAATATGTGTATAATTCTGAAAGTGTTGACTGGTCTTACACCCGCTGATAGTTGGTACAGAGGAAAAACAGTAAACAATTATAGAAAACCAAAATTCATTCACTATAGTAATGGTCGTACTAAATTATAACGAAGCATTCATCAGTTAGGAATATGAAATGAAACAAAATATGAGATACAAGAAAACAAACTCATAACACAGTCTTGATGGAATTGAAAATCTTCAAATTTTCTTTGTATTAACTCTCAAAATGTAAAAAACTCTGTTACAATCGACACAAAAAGGTCCAGCCCTTTTCTTTTATTTCTGTGGTGTATTTATACAATTTTACAAATATGATAGAATCTCAATCGTTACAAAATTTCGGTTATGATAGGGAGGAGAGAAATCGCTCCATTCCTTCCTCTCTATCTTCACTTGGTGCCAGATGTTTGTCCTCACACGTGCTCGGTACAGGTGACACATTTTTCAACCAGCTGAGATATCAGCTTCGACGGTTCTACTTGACAGTTGGATTCAAAAAAGTAACATTCTCGGGCCAACTATTGTAGCTTGTCTTCCATCTGTCCGTCTATGATGTCGATAGCGTATAATTGCGCACTTGGCTGAATCATACATTTGTCTATTTGGACTATGTTTGCCATAGTCACTTGGGAAATCTCGGCCGAATCTCTTTCCTCTTTTTCCTTTAGATCAAGTGAGATCTTTTCCATATTCATTTGCATCAACGCCTCGACATTACCTCCGCAAATAATGCTTATCAGCTCACCATCTATAGAACTAAATGCCTCTTCTAAGGAATTCATTACCTTTTTGGCTTGCAGCTTGCCTTCAGCGATGTTGTGCTCCCATTATTTTAATAGAATGTTTCCTCTAGTCTGCTCCGGAATGGTGAACCTGGGAGTACTTCCCGAACCTCTATTGTTTGTGACTATCACAACCTCCTGGAAGGTGACCCGTGCTACGCCAGCTTCCTTTTCTCTAGCAGATAAGTTCTCCAAAACTTGATTAACCATCAAGCAATTTTCCTGAATCTCCCCTACCTTGCTGAGTAAATTCCGTTGGGCCACAGAGACTCTGCCCCAAATATCCATCGCCTGGGACTAAAACATCCCGATATCTATCACTTTGCTTTCGGTGATTTCCACCCTAGCCTGTAGCTATTGGATCAAATCTCTTTGCTGGCTCGCTTGCATCTGACCCTCTCAGATCACCATCTATGCTTGCTCGAGCTTAGTTTTGAGTAGCTCTATCTCGTTTTTATCGACTAACCTAGCCTACTCTACTCCTACGCTCGCCTGGTCTTTAGCAGTCTCTGTTGCTGTGGCTAGTCTGGCTTCAAGGGTCCTAATGAGGTGATTGTTTCGTTTAAGCTGGTTTTTTAAGAGCCCGACTGAAAATTGATTCGCCGAGGCATAGGCTCCTAATGTCCCTTCTATTTCAGTCATGAATTGTTCATTCTTCTTGTCTTTTTCATCAGTTATAACTTTATATTTCTTGGCAGTTGACTCTCCTTCCTGATAGAATTCCCTTTTTACTACTGCCTTCCTCTTCTTATCGAAGAAAAACTCATTCGGAGGGAGTTCTTCTACCCTTATAGGCCTCAACTCTTCATTGAATATCCATCCTGCATCAATATTTCCCTGCGTCGACTGCAAGGGGGTAACAGATTTGATAGGTTCTCCATTCTGCTTCGCTTATTTTCCCGGAGTAGTGACCAGACTTTGCTTCTTCGGCAGGTTGGGAGTCTTTATCTCTACTTTCGCACTCTTAGTTTGCTCTCTCTCGTCCTGGTGTTTTTCTTGATCGGGAGTTTCATCCTTAGAGCCTTCGGCATCTTTCTGTTTCACCTCTGATGTGCTCGGACCCTCACCTCGCAACACTGTGGGAAGACAACTACGTCGATTTTCATGGAACTTCAGAACATCGACTCTTTCCTCGGGTGCCAAGGTTTGTATCCGAGCTAGAATCTCGGCATAGGACCTTGCGCCTCGAAAAATGTCATCCGAGGGTGAATTCTCATGCTCAAATATCATGAGCCCGCAAATGGCCAAATGATTTCTCACGACCCTTTGTGGATCATGCTTCTTGTATTCAATGGAGACCAAATTTAGGTTTTCCAGGGCTGATTCCTCAGCTTTGGCATGCCCGAAATTTAATAAAGAATATGAATTTAAATGTATAGGAAAAGGTGGCCATACCTTCTTTGAGTATCCCTTAAGATCTTTGCTTATACCACCAATTATTGTTTGCCTAGTGACCTCACGACAAGCCAACTTGTTGGGAATGAACAATGGCAATGCATGCGGGGGGACCGAAGCCCCAAAAACTCGGAGGTATGAAAATTCTGCTTCTACATACCAGTCTGCTATGCTTCTCAAATTCATTACTATGTTGTCCTAGATCCTGGGTGGCGGGTGACCAAAAATGGTGACATGCAGGGGCACCATTACCCAGTTAAAAATTTCATACACAAAATTTTCCTCTTTGTTTTCCCATAATTTTTCATGATAAATGTGTATGGGTTCGTCTTTTGCTAGAGTCCAACTCCAGCTCATTAAGGGAAATGGTGTCAAAAAACAAACTGCATCCATAATGTATGAAAACATGAAGAATGAAGATGCCTTCTCGTTCTCTTTCTGCGCCCGATACTCCGTGACACGACTGGTCAAGCTATCGGAAAGAATCTTTTCCTAGTCGAAGGAACTGCCTTCGATGACCCGAAACATTAGGGGCACCCATGGAAGAAAATAATGTGAGGTGTCCTCTCTTCTGTATAACCTGCATGTCATCATGGCTACATATTTGTACTGCGGTTCTAAAGAAGCGATTGAATATATTCCATGGCTATTAGCTCTGAACTTCGCAGTGTTTGAAACCCAATCCTTTATCAAACTGGACATGGTTTTATCATACTGTATGCATTCCTTCTCCTTGAAATCGTCTAAGAACGCAACTCCATATGTGTGGTTGGACGTTGTGGGAAGCTTATACATGGCTTGCATATGCTCCAACCTAAAAGTCCCGATGGTGACTCTTTGCTCATTCATGATAGTTCTGGTCGATATGTCCACATGGTCTAACGCCCATCGGACCATGTCATAATATGGAAGCAATCATGGCCTAGCTGCTACTTTGTGCATTCCGGATTGGATGACTATTTTGTTCTTGGTGGTTATATCATCTTTTTCATTGTCACTGGAGTCGTTAGAATAGTCCACCAATTCTACTTGCAATACATCTGAAACATACGACCAATTCAGGATTGATTTGATACTTCGAGGTGAAGTATCAGCGACATTGTTCGAGCCTTGTCCTGAAACCTCAACATTTTCTTTGGATGCTTTCCACGGAGCCATGGTTGAAGCTTGTGTTTTAGCTCTTCTGCGATAGAAATACGTATACATACAGAAGTCAGTTTTCTCAGAGATAATGTGCTCTGCGTGATATGAAAATGAATTTGTTATAATGAACCACAACTCTTATATATATTCAAAAAACTCGGTACCTTTCAGAACAATTATGTCAAATCATCTTTAGAAGTAACTTTTTCCATAAAAATCCGATCTTATATTCGTCGATTTTCCCTATTTCCTCATTAATGTCATAAATTTTGGCAGTTTAAAATGTCAGTTGGCCTATGGAAGGAATAAGGATACCTCATAAATCATGCAGACATCAAAATGCGGGATATACATTGATATAACTTAATTAATCTAGTTTTACTGCCGTTAATTAATGTTTCAGTACTCGTTATATCGGGGATTTTACTTAAACACTTTGAACCTCTAATGCCTAAGACTGCGATGATCGATTTTGGTTAATAAAAAAAAAATCGTGATTAAGGGCTCAATCAATTTCATAATTATTATATTCGTTGTATCGCGACTCGGAGCTTCGAAAATAAGTTTCCGGGAGGTCTGCATGCTGAGTTGCGAAACTGCGAGATCGCGATAATGCAACTTAACAAAAAGGGAAGATAAACTTGGATTTAGAAATTAATTAATTACATTTTTATCCTTATCATGATTTTGCGAGTCGGGGTTTAGACGGTGTAACTTTTGAAAAGGAAAACGTCGAGTGGCGAAATGCCGACAATTTTTTTTACCATGGTTTAGCTTTTACTTTAAACCTTGACACGGGTTACTAAAATAAGGACCTTGTGTTCTCGGCTATCAGGGCTACGACATTAATTTTTTGGATTTTGTGAACACCGAGGTGAGAAAATCCGACGACGTTTAAACATGGGTTAGGGAAAACTTTACCCTTGTTACTGTCCTGAGTAAAAAATTAAAATGATTTCGTTGTTTCATAGCTCGGGGTGTGTGACTTATATGACTTACAGTATCCGACCTATGAGATCTCGAGGTATAACAAAAGAGGAAACGTTTTAACAAAAGGTAGGACTCGTTTCAAGAGTATAATAATCATCGTTGCTCACGTGATAAAGCTTTCAGAGATCTCAATATCTCAGAGGGAAAATATGAAAACCATCTTTAGATTTCAAGCATTAAGAATGAAATTTGTGATGGGCTAGAAAAAACAAAGGTGGCTCCAACATAGGCTCCAACTAGGGATCCCGCCTTCCTGTGAGGCAGGAAGAATAGTAGACCACGTGCCAATATTGGGTAAATGGAGTTAAAATCTTCAATCAGGCAAAAAGGTTCCTAAGAACTGGGTAACGAAGGGGGAAAGAGACTTCGTTCTTTACCTTGAAAAGATTTTTCAAAATCAGATACTCTTTTTAAACTTAGTTTTATTCCCTTTCACAACTTTCCCTTTCCCGCTACTAAATTTAGGTCTGCTTTAAGACAATCGAAACAGTCCTAGGAGACCCAACAGATCTTGTGACTATCGGCTTGCATAAAAAAAATAAGATTATATGTTTTTAATTGGGAAGTCCCATCTGAATTTGGGATGTGGATCAGGTTTTGAAAAGCATTGGTTACCAGAGTAGAGTGATATTCATGTATAATAGCCTTACAGATATCTCAGATATTGATTCACTGCCAGCGAGCCTGTTCAGTACCCCGGTGAAGTTATCTGGCCCCTTTTACTGAATTTCCTTTCACCACTTTGGAATATATTTATGCATTTAAATGCTGAGACGAGGGCAATCATTTCTGAATTTCCTTTCATCGTCTCTTGGACTAGGTGGGGGCAATCATTTCTGAATTTCCTTTCATCGTCTCTTGGACTAGGTGGGGGCAATCATTTCTGAATTTCCTTTCACCACTTGTCTTATAATTTTCTTTTTAGAGTGTGAATATGGGGGCAATTAGTTTGTATCAGGGCTGACATCTGTGTAATATTTTTCATTATAGGTCTGTCAACTTACTTTGATTACTCGGTACCAACCTTCCCTTGACCTTCACAACACCTTCGTTCTTAGGGAGAAAAGGAAAATAACTTTTTACGACATTCTATTTGTGCAAGCTTCAATCCTCCGATGCCGTTGAAAAACCTAGGAAAGTTAGGATCACTCTAAATGTTCCTTCACTTAGCAGGTGATTGAGTAGTTGTGAAGACCTGCCTTCTTTCCACAATCTACTTTGAAGCTTACGAGGTTGAACCGAAAAACCTTTATCCCTTCGTATATGAAACAGAAAGATGGTAACTTTCTAAAAGGTAAACCCGAAGATAGAAAGGATGTTAGGTAATGATTTACTAACTAAAAATACAACGGTCAAAAATTCAAAACTGACTCTCGTAGATATTTTCGGGGATACTTTACTTTGACTGACTGTTTTTAAATTTGGATGAATCATTTAAATTGTCTTAATTTTTTCAAAGATTATTTAACCAAGAACAACTCTGTGATTTATCAGTTCAGTTGATGTTGCAGTTTAAATGGTGTTAACCTCAGATTCTTTTAATATTCCTTTAAAACATATCCTTTAGGAAAATTCATCTATACCTTTTCGTTTCAATTTCTTTGCAAAATATCAAATTTCTTGGATATCACTTGTTTAAGCTTATTTATTTATGAGACCAACTTTCAGTTTACTTTTCCTGCTGTTTTGTGTGCAGCTGGAATCCTGTAAGAGGCAAATACAGAGATTATCTGAAATGTGTCGAAAGTTCATGAACGAAAAAAGAAAATCAATAGCAATGTTTAAATGAAAAATACATATATGTACAAAAAATATATATAATAATTTTTTTTTCATTTATTTATTTTTATTTTTTTTGAATCTGACGACTGTTACGTCATGTAATGCTTCAAATACCGCCCGTTGATAGGGGAGTTGAGGACTTCACCGTCTATATTTTTCAGTAGAAAATAATTTTTTCCTTCCAAAGCCGAGGCCCTGAATGGTCCATACCAGACGTGGTCAAATTTACCATGTTTTGTTGCTTCTTCCTTTCTTGCATCCCACCTTAACACTAAATCACCTGGGAGGAATTCTCTGTCCTTTGCTTTGCGGTCGAATAATGCCTTCATGTCATCTTGGTACTTCTGTATCTTTTCATCTACTTCGACTCTATGCTGTTGAACCTCAATCAACTGATTAATTCTCCTGGTGACATGATTGGGTTCTTCATTTTGATCTTGCCATAACTTCATTACCGGTAGCGCTAGGTTTATAGGTAGAACAAAATCTATCCCATAGACCATTTGAAAAGGAGAAACGCCGATAGACCTTTTAGTGCTTTTTTGATTCACCCACAATGTGTATTTTAAGTGCACATGCCAAGACCCTTTGTTTTCATCCAATACCTTCCTTATTATATTTACCAGGCTCTTGTTAGATGACTCGGCCAATCCATTTCCTTGGGGGTAATATGTTGTGGAATGACCAAGAATGATGTTATACCTTTGACAGAAGTTGATCATAGCCATATATTTAAAGGCCTGGGCATTGTCAGTAACTATCTTTCGGGGGAAACCGAATCTTGACAAAATATTGTCTTCTAAGAAATCGATCACCACCGAGTCTGTTGCCCTTTTGGTTGGAATGGCTTCCACCCACTTAGTAAAATAATATGTAGCTGTTAAGATCCACTTGTGTTGAGCACTGGAATGGGGATTAATTTTTCCTATGAAGTCTAGACCCCATTTCTAAAATGGGGCTTCAGCTTTGACTGGAACTAGAGGCAGTGCCGGGAGCTTCTGTTTACCTGGGAACAGATGACAAGGGCTGCAGGCACACACTTTGGCATTGACGTCCGAAAAGAGTTTTGGCCAGTAGTACCCAACCCTCAAGATATTGTAAGTTGTAGCTCTCCATGCGTGATGCCCCACATAGACTCCCTCGTGAAATTCATCTATAACCCGCTGATTTTCCGATTCAACTAAATAGACTAACAAGAAACCAAGTGGATCTTTCCAATATAGCTGACTTTCAACGATACAATATTTAACTGCATGGAGTTTTAAAGTTCTGGATTTAGATGGTGATAGCTCATTTGGACACTTTAGAGTTAGTAGGTATGAAACTATGTCTCTGTATCAACCCGATGATAAGAACTTCTCTTCGATCTTGTTTGGACTTGTTTCCTCATTCAGCTCGTTTAGGTCCGTGTCTTTGTCACCTTCCTGCAGGCAATTGATATCTAGGGCTTTGAAATTCGACTCAGCTAAGAGTTTGGCCAGGCCTTGCCCTTTTATCAATTTGGTCAGTTTGACTTCCAGATCAAATTATTGGATTTTGGTGAGCCATCACCCTCTTTTTCCATCGTTGTCTAGCTGCACCAATATATCTTTCACAGAATTGGTAGGCACGTACGCAATTATCTTTGAGTGTAGTACATACGTTCTGAATGCCTTTAATTCTTTTACCATGGTGTACACCTGTTTTTCTATTATATCATACTTCAGTTCTATGTCTCTAAGGCTCTTTATGAAAAAGGCGATTGGTTGTTCGAATCCTTCTTCGTTCTTTTGTAGGAGCATCGCGGCGATAGTGTGTTTGGAGGCAAATGAGAAGATAAGAAAATATTTTAGATAGTCGGGGCTTTCTAACACAGGTGCCTCGCTTATGACTTTCTTAATATGCGTGAACGATGCTCTGGCCTCAGTTTTCCAATTTACTCCGCTGCCCTTATTCAACATACCTGTGATCAATTTCACAATCTCAGCAAAATTCGGGATAAACCTTCGTAAAAAAATTATTATTCCTAAGAAAGATTGAATCTCTTTTACATTTCTGGGAATATTTATAGTATCTATTGCTTCAATCCTCTTAGGATCAATCCTACTTCCATCCTTAGATATGATATGACCCAAAAGCTTACCTTCCCACATGGTGAAATGTGACTTCTTTGGGTTTAAAGATAGACCAAACCTGCAGCATTTTTCGAAGGTCTGTTTAAGATGCGTCAAGTGTTCTTCATCAATTTTAGAGAAAATCGTCAAATCGTCGAGGTAAATGACTACAAACTTATCCCTTTCTCCTACAAAAGAAATGTCCATAGCGCACTAGAATGTGGCCCCTGTATTCATCAAACCAAAAGGAATTTTTTCATACATGAACGTACCCCATGGTGTGGTGAAAGTAGTTTTTTCCCTGTTTTGTTCATTCATGGCAATTTGATTAACCAGAGAACCCATCTATCATAGACATCCGGTTTTCTCCAACTACTTTTTCTAACACATGGTCCATTTTGGGCAATGGATAATTGTCCTTGAGAGACGACTTATTTAAGTTTCAGAAATCCACACACAGTCTGATTTCCCCACTCTTTTTTCTGACC
>ML787100.1:231778-266654 GCA_009831015.1 Picea engelmannii
CCTCTAATCCTAAAACCAACGCTTCATATTCACATACGTTGTTAGTGTAATCTATATCCCACTGCAGTCAGTAGGAAAAAGGAACCACAAACTTACCTTCGGGAGCCACTAAGAGCACTCCTGCACCTGCCCCTTCAGAATATGAAGCACCGTCAAAATACATTTTCCAGACACCAGTGCTACATAGATCCTCTCTCATGTAACTTGAATATTCTTTCTCTATATTTTTTTCCTTCAGACAACCCTGTAAACCATCATCAAAAGACAAGATACAATTTCCTAAATCTTGGTCCACGATGTAGGGAAATTGTTTGGGTTTTGAGGGTCACTCACTGTATATGCTAATCTCGTTTCTCTGTACAACCGAGTAAACTGACCACCAAACACAGGAATTGTGGAAAACATCATATCCAATTGAAGAGAACCCCCCAACTTGGCTCCCCATGACCTGGACAACAGTAAGCCATACTTAGGGGGAATATCTGCAATAACCACATCCATCAAGATACTCTTAACCGGGACCTGCGCCAGGGTAACTACCAGATCCTTTATCATCCCCATACACTTAACCCTTCTTGAGTCAAAAGATTAAAGATCTCCATAAGGTCTAGTGATCTGGAGACCCAATTTGTCCATAATAATCTTAGGCATAACGTTATGGGAGGCTTCGGAGTCTAACATGCAATTATGTAGAAATTGATCATACACATTTAGAGTGATATAAAAGGGAGCAATGGTGTCTTTGGCCCCTTCAAAATGGGGACCAAAAGTGATGTTAGGTTTGTCATCTTCTAGGTTTAAAACATCAGACTGGCTTTCTAGCTCAGAGACACCTATCACTTTGGTAATCTTCTTCCGATAAGCGGGGTTTTTTTCTAATTCTACCAAAGGGATTGGTATCTTAATTTTATTTATCTCATTTTCAAAACTGAAAGCTCCGCTCACCTTGCCTGTTTCTTTAGTTGAGACTTTCGAATCCTTCCTTTCCAACTTATTCGTCTGGACCACTTTATTACTCATGGTCCTGGTTGAAGACGTAATTTTATCTACGGTTTCGGTTCCTTGTGTTTGGGTTTCAAATTTTTCTACTTCGGACTCTTGTGTGCTTACTACTTTAGTTTTTTCGTTGGGTAATAAGGTCTCTTCCGGAGTAGGCTCATAAGTTTGACCTCTTTGGAGGATTTTCTTGGGTTGACCAGTTGAGATGGGCTTACTCTTAGACCTTAAGTTATACTTGGGTTGGATCTCATCCATTATCATCTCAGTTTCTTGTTGAGATTCACAAAGGTCAGTGTGATCACCTTCTTCACCCTTATTCGACGGTTGTTGTGTGTTTAGAGATTTTTCATAGTCTTCTTGAGTCAGATATGGTTGTGAGCAGTCATCACCAAAGTTCATGACATCATTATCCAAATCTCTGAAGTCTTGAAAATCGTTCTCTCCTATAAAATTTTCATTCTTTAAGGGAGCTTGTATTTTTTGATCTTCATTTTTTATTTGTCTTTGTTGGTTCGGGGGGTTGGGGTTCCTCTTGAAATCCTTTTTGGGGAAAGAATCAACTTTGGCCTGTTCGAGCTCCATTTTGAATATTTTATTTGATAGTTATTTAATTACTCTGGCCATATCTTCTACCCTGTCATTTGTGGATCTATTAGATCCTGACAGACCAACTTGTTCTCTAAAGCGTTTAGTTTCTTGGTTTCCCGTTTCTAATTTAGCTTTAATCTTACCTGAAGCCATCATATTAGAATCTATTTCTACCGCATCATCCTACATTCGGTTTAGGGTGGCTCCCCTTCTTTCTCACAAAAGGAGTGCAAAATTCGGCTCGAAATCTCCGGCGAAGGTTACTTTGGCCGCAGGTTGGGACGGTTTAACCTCGGCTGGGATTTTATTGTACAGTTTGTTGAATATTTGAATAAATTCCATGACTGTTTCTGAATTCTTTTTTCTTAAAGACCCAAATTTAGTTAAATAATATAGATGGTCTTGTCTCTCGCCCCATTGTCTGAGGAAAGCATCTTCCAAAGCGTCATAAGACAAGATAGATGTTGTGGGTAGGCTCCAAAACCAAGTTCGGACCTGGACTTCGAAGGTTAGGACAAGAAGTCTCGAATATACGTCCTCATGTTTGATACCCAGGATATCATCGAATTGATCGAAGAAATTAATATGTTCGGCTGCAGTTAGATCCCCTTCCCCGATGAATTTTGGTAAATTTTTTATGTAATTTTCGAGAAGGTTGTGTAGAGGGACGAACAATACTAAGGGAGCATATCTGGCTACAACCTTTGCAAAAACTCTTGGAGGGGGGGTAGGCTCTTGGCCTCCATCTCCTCCTAGAGGGGATCCTCCCCCTCCTCCTCCGATAAACCCTCCACCTCCTCCTATAAACCCTCCACCTCCTCCTCCGGCAGCTGCCATCATTATTTGTGGAAACTTGTAAAGGGGATTTCAGAAAATTAAAAGTGAATCTTTATTTTCTTTGCGAAGAGGAAAATCCGACGAGGAAAGATAAGGAATGCAAGGACTCGGTTCCTCGGATTTGCAAGAGACGAAATCTAGAGAACCGACGGGTGTGTAAACCGAATGTGTAACACACTCTTCAGAATTTGGTGAGGTCGAGAAATTTAACTAAAGGAAAGATGGTATGTCAACTGCAAATGAACTTTCAAGGGGGCCCTTTCCTTTGTGTACTAAGGGGATTGTCGGATGAATCTCACTCCTAACTTCGGAGCAATTTGGCGTTGAAACTTTAGTATCAAAGAGAGGACCGAGCGAAGTTGAGGGTTTGAAAGAACTCTTAGTCTTTAGTTGTGGGGTATTAATTTTGTAAACTGCAGCAGTTGGCTTAAGAGAGCCTCTCATGTTTAGAATCTTCTCGAGATCGGTAACGGGCGTAATATGCTTACCATCCGGGTTTTGTCTGGTATTCCTTCGACTGGATGCCGGTTTATTATTCATGGAGTCCCCAAGTGAAAGATTAGAAAGCCTTAAAAAGGTGTGTACTCTTTTTTCACTATCAAAGGGTAACACTTTCAACGAAAAACAAATGTCGTTTTCCCAGGGAAAAAGATTTCATAACTTCGGTCCCCGACAACAGCACCAAAAAGATGTTGTTCTAGAGTTTGTACTTAAGGCTTAGAAGTACAGTGTCTAGGAATCCGAAAGTGGGTAAGAGGTGGGGAAGAAAAAAAATGTCAACCTTCAGCAAAGGAAACTAGAGAAGATTTCTATGTTGGCATTGTGTAGCTTCCAACTGTTGCTGGATAGTTATATCTTGTTCAATTGTTGCCCATGAACGTTCAAGTTCAACCCGATTAGTAGCTGTTTTGAGAATAGTGTCGAAAAGGTTTAAGGAAATGTGAGTTTGGTTTGATAATCCGGGTTCAATATTAGGCTGAGTTGGTACAGGGACAGTCATGGAGGAACAGTAAAATAAGAAAAAATTTAGAGAGAAATTAAGTGTTGTCTCAATTTGGTCGTATAAAAGAGAATTTACGATTTCAGGAATAAAATAAGAATGCAAATCAAAGGATCTTTCTCGTAACTGAGTTATATTTTAATAAAATGTATGAGGTGGGCGAAAAACATTTGGCTGTCTATGATGCAAGGCTCCTATCAAGGGAGAATCTCACATATAAACAGAAGAGGAAAACTGTAAAGAAAATAACCCAATGTAGCATAGAATATGTGTAGAATTCTGAAAGTGTTGACTAGTCTTACACCCGCTGATAGCTGGTACAAAGGAAAAATAGTAAACAATTACAGAAAACCAAAATTCATTCGCTATAGTAGTGGTCGTACTAAATTATAACGAAGCATTCATCAGTTAGGAATATGAAATGAAACAAAATATGAGATACAAGAAAACAAACTCATAAAACAGTCATGACGGAATTGAGAATCTTCATATTTTCTTTGTATTAACTCTCAAAATGTAAAAAACTCTGTTACAATCGACACAAAAAGGTCCAACCCTTTTCTTTTCTTTCTATGGTGTATTTATACAATTTTACAAATATGATAGAATCTTAATCGTTACAAAATTTTGGTTATGATAGGGAGGAGAGCAATCGCTCCATTCCTTCCTCTCTGTCTTCACTTGGTGCCAGACGTTTGTCCTCGTCCATGCTCGGCACAGACAACACAACCAACTGAGATATCAGCTTCGACGATTCTGCTTGACAGCTGGCTTCAAAAAAGTAACATTCTCGGGCCAACTATTGCAGCATGTCTTCCATATGTCCGTCTATGATGTCGATAGTGCATAATTTCATGCTTGGCTTAATCATACATTTGTCTATTTGGACTATGTCTTCCATAGTCACTTGGGAAATCTCGGTCGAATCTCTTTCCTCTTTTTCCTTTAGATCAAGTGAGATCTTTTCCATATTCATTTGCATCAACGCCTCGTCATTACCTCCGCTATCAATGCCTATCAGCTCGCCATCTATAGAACTAAAGGCCTCTTCTAAGTAATTCATTACCTTTTTGGCTTGCAGCTTTCCTTCGATGATGTTGTGCTCCCATTCTTTTAATAGAATGTTTCCTCTGGTTTGCTCCGGAATGGTAAAAATGGGAGTACTTCCCGAACCTCTGTTGTTCATGACTATCACAACCTCCTAGAAGGTGACCCGTGCTGCGACAACTTCCCTTTCTCTGGTAGATAAGTTCTCCAAAACTTGATTAACCATCAAGCAATTTTCCCGAATCTCCCCTACCTTGCTGAGTAAATTTCATTGGACCGAAGAGACTCGCCTCCGAATCTCCATTGCCTGGGACTGAAACATCCCAATATCTATCACTTTGCTTTTGGCAATTTCCACCCTAGCCTGCAGCTATTGGATCAAATATCTTTGCTAGCTCACTTGCATCTGACCCTCTCGAACCACCAACTATGCTTGCTCGAGCTTAGTTTTGAGCAACTCTATCTCATTTTTATCGGCCAACCTGGCCTACTCTATTCCTATGCTCACCTGGTCTTTAGCAATCTCTGTTGCTATGGCCAGTCTGGCTTCAAGGGTCCTAACGAGGTGATTTTTTCATTTAAGCTGGTTTTTTAAGAGCCCGACTGAAAATTGATTCGCCGAGGCATAGGATCCTAATGTCCCTGCTATTTCAGTAACAAATTGTTCATTCTTCTTGTCTTTTCCATCAGTTATAACTTTATATTTCTTGGAATTTGACTCTCCTTCCTGATAGAATTCCCTTTTTACTACTGCCTTCCTCTTCTTATCGAAGAAAAACTCATTCAGAAGGATTTCTTCTACCCTTATAGGCCTCAACGCTTCATTGAATATCCATCCTGCATCAATATTTCCCTACGTCGACTGCAAGGGGGTAACATATCTGATAGGTTCTCCGATCTGCTTTGCTGATTTTCCCGGAGTAGTGACCAGACTCTGCTTCTTCGGCGGGTCGGGAATCTTTATCTCTGCTTTCGGACTCCTAGTTTTCTCTCCCTCGTCCTGGTGTTTTTATTGATCGAGAGTTGCATCCTTAGAGCCTTCGACATCTTTCTGTTTTGCCTCCGACGTGCTTGGACCCTCACCTCGCAACACTGTGGGAAGACAGCTACGTCGATGTTCCTTGAACTTCAGAACATCGACTCTTTCCTTGGGTGCCAAGGTTTGTATTTGAGATAGAATCTCGACATAGGACCTTGGGCCTTGGAAAATGACATCCGAGGGTGAATTCTCAAGCTCAAATCTCCTGAGCCCACAACTGGCCAAATGATTTCTCATGACCCTTTGCAGATCGTGCTTCTTGTATTCAATGGAGACCAAATTTAGGTCTTCCAGGGCCGCTGCGTTAGCTTTGCATGCTTGAAATCTAATAAAGAATATGAATTTAAATGTATAGGAAAAGGTGGCCATACCTTCTTTGAGTATCCCTTAAGCTCTTTTCTTATACCACCAATTACTGTTTTCCCAGCGACCTCATGACAAGCCAACTTGTTGGGAATGAACAATGGAAATGCATGCGGGGGGACTGAAGCGCCAAAAACTCGGAGGTATCAAAATTTTGCTTCTACATACTAGTCTACTATGCTGCTCAGATTTGTTACTATGTTGTTTGAGATCCTGGGTAGCTGGTGACCAAAAATGGTGACATGCAGGGGCACCATCACCCAGTTAAAAATTTCATACACAAAATTTTCCGCTTTGTTTTCCCATAATTTTGCATGATAAACGTGTATGGGTTCATCTTTTGCTAGAGTCCAACTCCAACTCATTAAGGGAAATGGTGTCAAAAAACAAACTGCGTCCATAATGTATGCAAACATGAAGAATGAAGACGCCTTGTCGTTCTCTTTCTGCGCCCGATACTTCGTGACATGACTGGTCAAGCTATCGGAAAGCATCTTTGCCCAGTCGAAGGAACTGCATTCAGCGACCCGAAACATTAGAGGCACCCACAAAAGAAAAAAATGTGAGGTGTCCTCTCTCCCGTATAACTTGCATGTCATCATGGCTACATATTTGTATTGCGGTTCTAAAGAAGCGATTGAATATATGCCATGGCTATCAGCTCTGAACTTTTCGGTGTTTGAAACCCAATCCTTTATCAATCTGGACATGGTTTTATCATACTGTATGCATTCCTTCTCCTTGAATTCGTCCAAGAACTCAGCGCCATATGTGTAGTCGGACATCGTGGGAAGCTTATACATGGCTTGTAGATGCTCCAGCCTGGAAGTCTCAATGGTGACTCTCTGCTCGTTTATGATAGTTCTGGTTGATATGTCCACATGGTCTAATGCCCATCGGACCATGTCATAATATGGAATAAATCGTGGCCTAGCTTCTACTTTGTGCATTCCGGATTGGATGACTATTTTGTACTTGGTGGTTATATCATCTTTTTTGTTGTCGCTGGAGTCGTCAGAATAGTCCACCAATTCTGCTTGCAGAACATCTGAAACGTACGACCAATTCAGGACCGAGTTGATACTTTGAGGTGAAGTATCAGTGACATTGTCCGAGCCTTGTCCTAAAACCTCAACATTTGATTTGGATGTTTTTCGTGGAGCCATGGCTGAAGCTTGTGTTTTAGCTCTTCTACGATAGAAATACGTATACATACAGAAGTCAGTTTGCTCAGAGATAATGTGCTCTGCGTGATATGAAAATGTATTTGTTATAATGAACGACAACTCTTATATATATTCAAAAAACTCAGTACCTTTCAGAACAATTCTGTCAAATCATCTTTAGAAGTAAATTTTGCCATAAAAATACGATCTTATATTCGTCGATTTTCCCTATTTCCTCATTAATGTCATAAATTTTGGCAGTTTAAAATGTCAGTTGGCGTATGGAAGGCATAAGGCTACCTCGTAAATCATGCAGACATCAAAACGCGGGATACACATTGATCTAGCTTAATTAATCTGGTTTTACCGTTGTTAATCAATGTTTCGGTACTCGTTATATCAGGGATTTTACTTAAACACTTTGAACCTCTAACACCTGAGACTGTGATGATCGATATTGGTTAATAAAAACAAAATCATGATTAGGGGCTCAATTAATTTCATAATTATTATATTCACCATATCGTGACTCGGAGCTTCGAAAATAAGTTTCCGGGAGGTCTGCATGCCGAGCTAAGAAACCGCGAGATCGTGATAATGTAACTTAACAAAAAGGGAAGATAAAATTGGATTTAGAAATTAATTAATTATGTTTATATCCTTATCGTGATTTCGTGAGTCGGGGTTTAGACGGTGTAACTTTTGAAAAGGAAAACGTCGAGTGGCGAAATGCCGACATAAATTTTTACCATGGTTTAGCTTTTACTTTTAACTTTGACATGGGTTACTAAAATAAGGACCTCGTGTTCTTGGCTATCGGGGCTATGACATTAATTTTTTGGATTTGGTGAATGCCGAGGTGTGAAACTCTGACGACGTTTAAACATGGTTTAGGGAAAACTTTACCCGTGTTACTGTCCTGAGTAAAAAATTAAAACGATTTCGTTGTTTCGTAGCTCGGGGTGTGTGACTTATATGACTTACAGTATCCGACCTATGAGATCCCGAGGTAGAACAAAAGAGGAAACGTTTTAACGAAAGATAGGACTCATTTTGAGAGTATAATAATCATCGCTGCTTGCGTGATAAATCTTTCAGAGCTCTCGATATCTCAGAGGGAAAATATGAAAACCATCTTTATATTTCAAGCATTAAGAATGAAATTTGTGACGGGCTAGAAAAAACAAAGGCAGCTCCAACACTATGCTTCCTGCAAAACTTTCACTTGCTCAAATATCATAGAAATGCATTGAACCAATAGTTAAATAAAAAAATAATGCTTCCTACCATACCATTTCTCTTTCAATGTCAATGCCATTGTTATAGAAATATTTGCCTCATCCTATGCAATCTTGCACAGAAGGCCTTTTTCCATTCCCCCATGCAGACTTATCATCCTTGTTTGTAAAATCCAGAGCCAAAAATAAATATTTTTCCACATGTACGCATCTTGCCTACTATACAACATGCGTATACGTAGGCTACTCCACTACAACTCGTGTACATCGGGATTTATGCCAGAAAATGAAAATTAATGTCGGGTTTCCATGTCACGACAAGAGATCTATGATTCTTGACCTTCCATATACTAGAAACGTTCTGACTTAGCCCTTCAGGTCCATTTTGAAGGCTATAAATGGGCCAATTCCAAGCTTTGGAAAGAGCAGAAAGAATTCAACATTGAGAGAAAAGTTACTCTAGAGAAATTATTTACTTCATATTGAGTCTGCATCCCTTTGTCCTTTAAGTCTGAACACATTGTTCGACCCCCAAGATCTTCCCTTATTGATTGAGAACCTCATTGTTTCTCTCTTATGAGCTTGCCTTTGGTGGAAGATTGATATGGTGGAGGCCCAGCTGGAAGGAACTTAGTTTCTCAGTTCTGAATCATGTTGACACGGAAGTCTGTAATATTTTCACTTTTGCTGATCATTTATTAATAGAAATACTCATTTCTCGTCCAATTGATATGTTGCAAATATTTGAGTTATTATCCATGGGCGTATTTGTTATGTATATTAATGGATTATGCTATCTAATGTGTTGACCTTTTATATTATCACCATATGCTTTCTTTGCTTGGTTGTTGAGAACTAGTTGTAGGTATATAGCTTTGGGTCAAAGTGCTCAACGATGGACTTCATCAAACATTTGGATGAGGTAGGCCTCTTTCTTATTTCACTTGCATATTGGTTTAGATAACATGTCTTGGGGATATATTTTATTTCTATAGTCATTTCTGTCTGTTGTGGTTTACCCTAGCCATAAAGAGATTTTCCTCGTAACAAAATTGACGACCATACTAGGGATTGAATCTTCTTTCTTAGGGTTTGGAGTACTTTTATCCTTAGATTGTTCTCATTCTCATGGTGTTTCCTGTCATATCATTGCTTGACAATATTTGTTCACTCTGGGCCTGAGTTTTCAGCCTTCTCGCTTTGCTGGCCTTGTTTTTGAAACATATACACGCTTTTTTCCCTAGCAGTCGTGTATATACGCAGGTTGTCCCTCTTCAAGCTCTGTACATACACTCTGTTTTCCTAAATAGTCACGTACATCATCTTTCCTTACCCTTTGTCTTGGTTTGGTGGTTGTTGGGTGGTTTTTGATGTTTTTTGAGCCTTCTTGAGTGTTTGTAGTGCCTGTTAAGTGCTTGTGGGATGACAAGAAACCTATCTTTGGTTGAATTTTTGGGCGGAGTCTTTCTCATCATCTTTTCATTTTGATTGTCCTTGTACATTGGGATGGGTGCTTTGTTGCTTGGTATCTTGCTTGATTTATTTATTTATATACACAATATATTTTATATATCAAGTTGCTTTCAGTCCATGCATTTTCATTTTTTATTATATTGAAAATACAAAAAAATAGGTTTTTTTCATTTCTTGGAATTTTGGTCTTTTGATTCCTTGTCATTAGCTTAGTGCATATACTGAAAGATTGCATTTTTTACTTCAGAATTGTAGAGATGAAATTGAAAATTGCATTTGTTATTAGAAGCATATCATTCATTGAAAGTTGAAGTTAAGACTTTGCATTACTTTCATATTTACTTTTCTTGCAAAGTCATAACACCATGAGTTTCACTACCATACCTTTTTGAGTAATCACGGCCACTAAAATTAATGCTATAATTTAAAATTGATTTGTCATGAATTTATTTTCTAGGGTGCACAAACTAGATTAGGATTTAGTGCCTTGGAATAGGATTTTGTGAGTAAACTTCTCCAAGGCAATTAAATAAACATATGTGTCTCAGAAAGGGAGTGGAGAAATCCATTGTATAATTGGTAAGATCAGGAATCTCTGCTCACACCGGATTTAATCATGAGGTCGCGCAAGGTTGGTTGAAGGTATATCCCTCGATACCTCCTTATCATTAGAGATATTTTTGGGGATCTATTCATATATGGGGATCTTGTTAGTTCCCTTACCTCCATGAGAGGTGATGCTTTCAAGGTTTTGGGCTTTGCTACCCTGCCCATACGGTGGACCTGACTTACGACTTCTCGTCTATGCATCAGTTATACATTGGTTTATTAGTTTCTTGAATTAGGTGTCTCATAGGTTACTTTCAAGGGTTATTCTATAGGTACCTTTTGAGCACTCAACACACCCTAAAAAGCCTATGTCAATTTTTTCACTTTTTGGGTACCACTTAATCTTTGCACTATCTGAATTCGATTTTTCTTTGAGAAATGTTTTGTCTTTGCTTGTTCTCTTAGCTCTCATTAAGATATTCAAGTTTTTCAAACTTTATGAAACGCCATGAATTAAAGAGGATTAACACTTAAATAAGGAATCAACAACCAAAAAACTTCACCTGACACGCTCAAGATTTAGCATCAGAAGGAATTAAGAAGTGAAAAGGAATGACTTGGATAACCTCAGTTGTTGAGCATCGATCTTCACTGATATTAGTGAAATGAATTTTTGTTTCATGAAAAGTATCACATACGGACATCATTGATAGTCGATCCCCTTCGACATCGATAAAAGGATAAGGGAGTAAACATTAAAGAAGAAAGAAATGATATTGCCAATAGCTGATACCCAATGCACTTATCGGAATAGGAGAAGACTGAATCACGACGGACATTATGACCATATTAAATAGTTTTCCCCGACCATCGATTCCCAAAGCATTTCGACATTGGGAGTTTTCGAGGAAGCTAATACGAAGAAAAAAAACGCGATAGGTTTATCCCTGATCGCCGACCCCCGATACCTTTTCGGCAAGCCTAGGCTTATTTTAGAACACACAACTTGAAGAAAGTCTCAATTCTGACTAATACACATGGATAAATCCACCTGTCTTCAACGCCACGTGTCTTTGCCCGACTGGAGAATCATACGATCTAGTTTTACCCAGAGTTATTCTTGGTTTCCTAGGTCCAAGTCACACCCTCGAGTCGTCAATGTCATCAAACCTCATACACCACATCACCCTCGGTGCCTATTCCATTAACCCATGATGAATTCAAGTTGCAGAGACTCAGCGACAAATTTGTTTGAATTCCACTCTTCACCCGAATTAAATGGTTGATACGACACGGTAGGTTTTTCCTCGGTTTAAATTCTCTTGTGCCATTGTAAATGAAACCATTCTGCACACAAAGGAATTTTAGAGCATCCGGAGAAGAGAAACGAGCAATTCAAAAGCTCCAGAGATCCCGTGAGTATCAAATAACCAGTTTTAGGAAGCTTTACAGGCATGTACCAGTCTGTGGATTTTTCATGCTTACACTTCATATATATATTTTATCCAGTGTTTCTCTGTACGCAGTCTCTAAAGGATTTATGTCTATTATAGGAATAAGGTTTCTCTCTAGGGGTAGAAAAATAGTTGGAATACACTCTAAGTCCAAAACCAGTCATCAAGACATCTACAAAGAAGGTTTTTATTCAACCACCTACCTTTGGGGACACAGAGGAAAACACAGGGACCAAGACGAAACTCCCATATTGGGGAAAAATCTTCAAAAAGATCATCCAAGAGGAATTCCTGTAGTACATCCCACACAGTGACCTAGATGTGAGAGAGCTCGATGACTAGGTATTATTGAATATCAGAAATTCATACTTGCACATGGTAGCAAGCAGAACCCCTGTGTTTCCCTGTATAGAACTTCTGTAATGGCTCATCGATCACATAGAAATGCAGAAGTGTTTAATCAATGAAAAAAGTGGTGGATGTGTTGGGGTATTCCTCTCGGTATAGGTCCAGAAGTATTACAAGCTGAGAGACCTTGAGGAGCGACTAAACACAGATTTTGTCATAAAATTCTACGAACGCCATGACACCAGTCAAGTAATGGCCCCGTGGTGGAGAGAAGATAAGAAATACACCAACTGGACCTCCAGATGGTACTAGACGACCAACTTAAGGGATCCATACATCTACTTGATGGATCTCATCTGTCGGTTGTATGGGGGAAAAGACTGCTCCATATTTTCAGAGTCATGGATTCCCCTAGCTTACACAGTGGCCATTTCTGGGAGCAACTTCAACTGGGAAGCCATCATTTCCAAGAAGCTAAGAATTTTCATACAACAGACTCAGACACCGAAAGAAGGAGAGACCCCAACCTTCTACATGGCTTCATATTTAATGGATGTCATGTGTGCCAGAGACATCTTTTTTGGCGTGAACCTGAGCTTGCACATCGCAGAACTCTCGGTCCACATATATTTCAACATCTTATGGGAGAACAAGTACAAAAAATCCTACTCTCTTATATGCGATGAATTCATTGCACATATTTACTTTATTTTTTTCAAGAAAGAATGTCGGAGACTATCAGCTACGACCAAAAAGATGATATCAAAGGTTGACCACTGGTATCTCGTCGAGCCTGATACCTACATCAGAGTGTTCGGGGCCACTGAAGCACCTCATCTCCTGCCCACTCATGTCCTTGAATGGCTTGTAGTGGGGGAGATATTCTACTAGACCATCCTACAAGGTTACAACGCCACTCTGGTCAAAGACAAGAAAAGGGTGTTCATACCTTATGGTTTCCATGTAGGATTCTACATGATGAAGGACACCGCTTAGGCCAAGCAATAAGGACTAAGCCAATTGGAGTTCATATTCCAGACCAACCAATTCTACAAACATGACCTAAAGGGTCTAGTCTTGAAACATGCCTCCCAAGTGTCGTCCTGCTCACCATACGCCCACGACAAGTTTGAAGATGAAGTCTTCACAGAAAATTCCTAGGACTAGGATGAAGTGGTGGAAAGGATGGTCGATCCCAAAATGACCAGGTTTAAAACCATGAGCCTGGATGAACATGTGACAATCCTAGAAAAATCAGCTCAAGGGTCCCTCATGGCTAGAGAAGAAATGATAACAGCTGAAACAATAGAAGCCCCCCTGGTAGCCCCAGTGCAAGATAGAGATTTACCCATGACTCAATACGTGCAGGAGAGGGGTTACTCATGATAGAATAGGCACAATGGATAATTGATCAACTACAAGATGACCCAAACCTCATAGGTATGAAAAGGCTCCCTGTCGATAACCCAGATGAAAGCCACATAGGCCCAAGAGGTCCTCAACTGATAGAAATCGATGAAATCACTAGGTTAGATGGCCCTGAATTCAAAAATCCACTATTCAGATCACCGACAGGTGTTTCGACTTAGCCAGAGACAGTCGGAACATCAGGGACAACAAGTGCGCCAAACCCCCTAAGCGAATTGATAAAAATATATGATGATGATGAGATCCCGGAGGTATCCCTTGTGACCCCTGTACATATCAAAGAAGAAAAGGAGTCAGAGAAGACATCTTCCCCAGTTCCCGGCATTCAAATTCAAGGGCTTCAATAGAACAAACAAGAGGTTGAGACTGTCTCTAACATTGAGTTGCCCAATGCACCAGAGACCTAAGAAGATAGTCTGAAGGATGATTCAGATTTGGGTGAAGAAAAGGAAGAATCTCCATGGTAGGAAATCGATATCTTAGTGGCTAAGGATCAAGTAAGTATCAAGTCTACCCTCAATGCCTCAATTTCAATCGATACTCAACTCCCCGATGAGAGACAAACAAAATCTGGGCCTTCGGAACACGAGGAAGTTCAAGAACCTAGTCTTGAACAAGTATATACCATCAGGAGTCTGGGGAATACACTCACCTGAGGAGATCAATAAATCCCCGAACCCATGGAAGAATTCGTCGACATACATGCCATCTCTTATGACCGGAAAAGGAAAACTATCGTCTAGAGAACCACCAAGAAGAGGAGGATCAATTTAGATCACTCCATCCTCATCACTACAGAGGAAAATCTTATCAACACAGAGCATGCTAAGATGTCCGAACTTAATGGCACAGGGATGGAAATCACAAATGCCACCCTGGATAGAGATAAAAGAGATGAAGAGGAGTTGGCCATTACCCTAAAGGAATTGGAACATTTGCGCCACTTGGAGAAATACTATGAGGACACCACACAGGCCGCGGTGTTCTTAAGGAGAAAATTCCAGGAGGCCTACAACAAATTTACAGATGAGCGGCACCTATTCATTGCAAGAATAGTCGAGCTTCAGGAAGACACCCTCATGAACTTGCAACGTGCAAATATATGGAGAGGTGGTATGAGAAAGAACAAAAAACTATGGAGAGGATCGACTATATTAGTGTGGTCCAACAAGGTCGAGATATAGAAGAGCACGACATTCGGGTGTTAAAAGAGAGAAGCTTTGATCACATAAAGAAATCGGCCAAGTATTGGGCAAAAATGGCTTGGGAAATCAAAGAAGAATGGGCCAAGTGAAAGAAAATATGGATCAAGATCAACCAAGTAATGAAAGACATTGGCCTCCCCTAGTTTTGCACACCTGACGACCTTGTCGACTTGCGCAACATAGTCAAGACTCACACCGAACAAGACTCATTATGGGGTGAGGAAAAACCTAAGGTGACAGATATGGCTCCAGGTCAGGTGCGACAGTTCATGGAACATCCAATCAAAGCTCAGACTGTGATGCAACAGTTAAGTGCCAGAATAGTCAAGTATCAGGCATAAGAAGTAGAGATAAGACTAGAGATTCACTCAGCCCCAATGGAACAACATAGATTATCGTATTCCAACACATCCGAGGATCTATTCATCAAGTGGTCAGAGTATGAGAAGAGTCATCCACTTAAGTGATATCCTGAGATGACTCTTAGAAAAACTGATAGAAGAGAGCACCATGTGGCCAGTTTTGTTTCACTTATTTGCACATTAATAGTTATTTTTAGTTATTTTATGTTATAGATAAGAGCATTGAACGGTTAGTTAAAAGTCTATGGTTGTTGCAAACACCCTCATTTTTGGTTTTGTTAATAATTATTTCGGAGCTGCCTTTAATTGAGAAGTCCTTTTGGGACCAGAGACAAGTTTGTGTTTTTCATCAAATGCATGTATGATTGGATGTGGAGAATAATTATTTCTTTTTTCATCTCATGAATGGATGTTGTAACGAGTAAGAGCTACTAAATCTATTGATAATTTATCTGATGCAATGTTTTATAGTTCTTTTAATTAACGATGCAGATAAATTGTTGTGTTATTATGTGATTGATGCTTAGAGTTGAGTGAATTATTTTACTTGCCATCATTTATCGCATGCATGTTTTCTTTTGATAAATTGTATCTTAGTTCAGTAATCAGAATACCCGCATGATTAACGTATTAGTACTAGGCCTGTGGTAGACGATCATTGTCTGCATGCTAGAGTGAAAGGGTTATCCCAAGCTCAACCTCTTCTCCAGTAGTTAAGTTTGTTCCCATTTTGTTTCCCTGGTTGGTTTATACTAGACCTACCTTATATCAATCCCACCTAAGAGAAAATACAAAAAAGAGAACGTCTAAACTGAAGGAGAAAGCCTTCACAAGAAAATGTAAAACCCATCGATTATTTTGGTCGGATCACAAGATTTGGAGAATCATACCACTATTAAACATTGTAGAGTCTAATTGGGCCTCAGTGGAAGGTTTGGTTCCTATTGGTGAGTTAAAGGGATTTATGACCCCTCAACAGAATTGGCACTAGAAGGAGGGCCTGAGAATGAATGGCTGACACTAATTTTTAGAAAATATCTCACACAACCTATAGATTCAAAACAACCCACATGCATGGCTAGTCATTCCAAAGACAACCCACACACACGGAGTACTCCTGAAATGAGTAACTCACCCTAAACTAAGGAAGAATGCCTATTCCCTAATATGCCTTATGGTATTTCGCATGAGGAATTGAATCAATTCAGAAGAATCACAAGAGAATACGCCTGATAGATCGGTGTGTTTCCCTTAGCTCCATTACTTCCTCGAAGAAAAAAATATGAAGACCAGTGCTGGAATCCCCAAAATAGGTTTTCATGCACACAGTAGAAGACCTAATATATTTATCCCTCACTGAAATCAAACATCCTCTTAATCTAATCCCCAAAGCACCGTCTGGTAACTTCTCTGACCCCAACAATTTTTGGGAAGAAGAAGGGTTTAGCTTAGGATTTGAAGACATGGAAGACAACCATGACCATGATGAAGAAAGGGGAAACCCGACTTAGAATAATCAACCTTGGTTGGACAGATATGCTTTGGCCATCCCCAGATGGGTACATAACCTTCCCTGACACCAAGAGAAGTTACTTCCTAAATTTGACCCTGAAACCTCAGGATTGCCTGAGGACCATATCAAGAAACTCATACTAGCTATCACAATTATGAATGTCCAAAATGAAGACATAGTTTGAAGCCTTTTCCCCGACACTTTTGAGAATTCATTCTCCACATGGTATTTTAACCTACCCTTAGGGTCCATAACTAGTTGGACAAAGTTTCAAAAGGATTTTCTAGACAAATTTGTAGAAGAAGATACTATAGGATATTTGATGGCTGAGTTGTTCACTGCCGCCATGATTTCGAAGGAAAGGGTTAAATATTTCAATCAAAGATTTACCACCATCTTAAATAAATTCCATCTTGAAGATAAACCTACTTAGGAGTTGCAAATTGAAGTATACGCTAATGCTCTCCCCACGTCTATTTCCATGTTTGTGGAGAGGGCTTCCAAAAAAACCCTAGCTGATAATTTTGAAGAAGCCAAAATGATAGAGTTCCAAATGAAAGGATGCAAAGAAGGCCAAGTCTCGTTAGTTAAAAAATAAGTTCAACCTCCTCCCAAGAGAGGACTCCTATTGACTAGACCCCCTGGGAAACAAATAGAACAAGCTCCTGAAAAGAGAAGTGGGGACATAGAGGACCTACAACACATGGTCAAAAAAATATCAAATGAAATCATAGACATGAAGAGAAATGCAGGGGAGGGAAACCAAAGCCAAAGGCCCTATAAACCTTTCTTGAAAATAAATCCTCCTTTCAAAGTAATTGAACCTCCCCCAGCCAACTTAAATATCTATCTGGGGAATGTAGCATCCGACTCTTTCTATACCTATCATTAGGAGAACCACTCTGAGAGAGAGTTCCCTCAATGGGTGCATTCCATGAACTTGATGGCCAACTGGTTTCTAGATTAGTTCTCACTAACCGAACAATCAAGCGAAACAACTATAAATATCGTCGATCAAAAAGAGGTTGATCCATCGGAAGAAACAACCATGTTGATATGGGATCCTGACCTAGCTATGCCTTCCGATGACCTGTTTGAGGTTCAAGAACCACCCACATAAGCCTTGGTTTTGAAAACATGAAGTAGGGGTCAACCTGTCTCAAAAGACCTTACTACGACCCCAAATTCGAGAGAAAAACCAGCTCTCGATCACTCGAAAAAAAAATTTCTCCCCGAAGAAACCCTATAAACATCCATACACGAGAATCACCCAAGCTTGATTACAAAATAGTAGAATATTTGAAGAAGTTAAAGGCAAACATATCTGTCTTGGACATGTGTAGAATCCCTCAGAAAAAAGACTTTCTGCTACAAGCATTGAAATCAGAAGAAAATCCTACAACTAGCACTGACCAAGGAAGAAATCTAACCCCCACAAATCTAGGGAATAAACTAATTGTGAATACCTACTCTGAAGATAATAAGGGAAAACCTTTTGTCCCACCGTTCCTTTTAATGTAATGATCAGAATAGCGACACACCCTAAATTTGTGCAAGTAATTGACATCATTGTAGTAGATATCCCAGAATCTTATGGATTTCTATTAAGTCGAGATTGGTATGAGAAGTTAAACGAATACTTTAGTACATATTGGGCTCAACTTTGGTTACCATTAAAAGGGCACACAAACATGATCAATATTGATAGGGAAAAATATCTAAAACATACTGTCACTAATTTAGAAACCCTAAATGAACCCTCATCGACAGATTTCCTTGTGTTAGCAATTATTCCTGTGAATCCGACTTTGGAAATTTATCCCCTCTCTCATCTGATTCTACCCTTACTCAAAACTCCAAAATGATTTTTCAAGAGGAATTGTCGACGATGGCGGAGGAAACCCTCTTTTACCAAGAACCTGTGTTAGAAATCACATAACAAATAGGAGGAAAATAAGAAAGCGATAGGAAAGAGGAAGCTGATAGATTTTTCCCGCAAGTTTGGACCTTATACTTTGATGGTTGTAAATCGCAAGAAGGGTCTGGGGCAGGGTGCATCCTCATTAACCCAACAGGTAAATGACATTTTCTATCCTTTATACTTGAGTTTGAATGCACAAACAATACCGTCGAGTATGAATCTCTATTACAGGGGATAAATAAATCCATAGACTTAAATGTCAAAGAATTGAAGGTTTTCAGAGATTTTGAAATCATCATTAGACAAGTAAGGAATAATATACATTGCAATTCTCCGCACCTAAATAATTACCAACAGGAAGTGCACAGGCTAATGGAGCATTTTGAAGCTTTCAACATTACAATGATTCTAAGAGAAAAAACCATTCTTGTTGATTCCCTAGCCACCATTGCTTCAAGGCTATCACCTCTAGAATATTATGAAGCCTCTCAGTTTACTATGGAATTGCTCTACAAACCATTGGTGCCCAACAATATTTCTAATTGGAAGGTCTTTGAAGGAGATGAATAGATCATAATTTTTTTGACTAACCAAGATAATTTCAAAGACTTGGATATTAAAGATGAAGTGTTCCAGGAACAATCAACGGAAACCGACCCTCATACATATCAACCGACTGACAAATCGAAGTAGCACATGATACCAAAGGGGATAGCCAATTTATAAAACCTTTTTGATCTAAGGGAAAGATTTAAGGGGTTTAAAAATGCGAAGACTAGTAGTTCCTGTCCCATGCATGAAACTATAAATCTCGGAACCCTGGAAAACCCAAAAAATGTAAACCTCAGTAAGACAATATCTAAAGAGGAAAGGAAGGCTTATCTCCAAATTTTTAGACAATATCAAGATGTTTTTTCTTCGTCCTACCGAGATCTTAAAGCTTATGATACCCGTATCATACAACACACTATCCCATTAAAACCTTAAGTGAAACCCTTCCAACAGAAGCTCCAGAAGTATAACCCTTCCCTGGAACTTCTCATGTGTCAGGAGTTGAAGAAACTTTTAGATGCCAAAATTATCTTCCAGTTTAGACATTCCACGTGGGTAGAAAATTTGGTTCCTGTGAGGAAAACGTCTGGGGAGATCCACCTATGCGTAGATTTTAGAAACCTCAAACAAGCTTCAGAAAAGGAAAACTACCCATTCCCACCGATGGAGAAACTCTTGCAAATCATCTCTGGCTCTGCGATTTTCTCCTTACTGAATGGTTTCTCAGGTTACAACCAGGTTCTAGTTTCAGAAGAAGATTGCTTGAAAACTACCTTCCGATCCAAGTGGGGACCCTTCGCTTACAAACGCATGCCATTTGTGTTAATCAATGAAGGAGTGACCTTCCAGAGGGCCATGGATGTATCATTTCGGGGACTAATCAACACGTGTGTAGTAGTTTACTTGGACGATGCGATTGTGTATTCAAAGAACATAGAAGATCACATCCAACATTTAACCAAGATTTTCAAAAGGTGTAGGAAATGCGACATATCCTTAAATCCTAAGAAAACTATTTTTGGTGTCGAGGAAGGTAAGTTGTTAGGCCACATTATATATCAAGAAGGCATTCGCATAGACCCAGAAAGGATTAAGGCTATAGATCATATTCCATTACCTCACAACAAAAAGGCTATGCAATTGTTCTTCGGAAAAAACAAATTTGTGAGGAAATTCACCCCCGATTTCATGGAAACTAACAAACCTTTACAAAAAATGATTCGTAAAGACATTGAATTTAAGTGGGATGATGAATAGAATAAGGCCTTCAACAATATTAAGACTGCAATATCTCAAGCCCCAGTGTTGTGAAGTCCCAATTTCAACAAAGATTTCTTCCTCTATACTTTCGCTTCTGACCAATTGTTAGCTACAATATTGAATCAAAAGGATGATGATAACAGCAAGGCCCCGGTATCATTCATGAGCACTAATCTCTAAGGTGTCAAACTAAATTATCCTTCTATAGACAAGCAAGCTTATGCGGTTTACAAATAAATAAAACATTTCAGATCTTACATCCTCAAGAACCATACCAAAGTCATCGTGCCTCACCTTGCAGTACAATCCCTTTTTACTCAATAGGAGATGGGGGAAAGAAGAGGAAACTGGATGGAAGTAGTCCAAGAATTTGATCTAGATATAAAGCCTAATAAACTATTTAAAGGACAAGGGTTATGAAAACTGGCAGCAGAAGCTCAGGACCAAGTAAATGAAGACCCCAGGTGGGAGAATGAAATGGAATTATGGTGTGGTGAAGCATCATACATTTCCCTAGGACAAGAGTCTTGGTATGAGAAATTTTCATATCTCCTTCATCATGGAACGTGCCTATAAAAACAAAACCCTAAGGAAAGGAGATCCCTCAGATTAAAATCTGCATAGTATTGCCTCATAAATTCAGTACTCTTATGTCTTAATTATTACAGGGTACTTTTAAGATGTCTCAAACGTGAAGATGCAGACAAGGTTCTGAAGGAGCTCCATGATGGCCCTACAGGTAGACATTTTGCAGGAAACACCACTGCTCATAAAATACTGAGAGATGGATATTATTGGCCTAATCTGTTCAAGGACACCCACACATACACTAGGAACTGTAAGACGTGTCAAATACGCATGGGGAGGGAAAAGAGAGTAGGTATCCCAATTCAACTGGTAGTTGTTTCCAGGACTTTCAAGCAATGGGGGTTAGATATCATAAGAGAGATAACACCAAATTCCTCAAAACAACATAGGTACATATTAAATTCCATATATTATTTCACGAAATGGGAAAAGGCCATCCCTCTGACTTATGTAGATGAAAATGTGGTGATCCAATTCATAGAACAACAACTGATCACTAGGTTCGATGTGCCTTCTATCCTTGTTTTTGATAATGCAGATTACTTTTATTCCACCTTATTAACAAAGTTTTCCCTAGACAAAGAAATCATAATTAGATAATTTGCAAACTATTACCCATGAGGAAATGGAGTGGAAGAATCAACTAATAAGAACCTGGTGAGAATATTAAAGAAAACAATTATAGACAACTAGAGGAATTGGCATAATTCACTTCCTATTGATTTATGGGTTGATATATTCACATCCAAAGAAGATATAGGGAATTCCCCATACTTTTTGTTATACATACATGAATCCATTCTCCTGAATGAGCTTTATCTTCCCTCTTTTCAACTTGCTTAGGATTCCAGGGGACAAACCTTCATCAATCATGCAACAAAGAATTGACACCCTGCTCATGCTAGAAGAAGAAAGGGTGAAATATAAATCAAAGTTCATAGCCCACCAACAGATATTTAAAAGGTGGTTTGATAAGCATAAGGCTAAAGAGAAGAATTTTAAAGTAGGAGACTTAGTCCTAAAGTGGGACAGAGGAAATGAGCCTAAAAGAAAACATTCTAAGTTTCAGAATCTATGGCTCGAACCTTTCCAAGTGGCCGAGAAGATTGGGTTAGGAACATATGGACTATAGAATCTGAGGGGGGAACCTAACACTCTCCCAGTGAATGTCCAAGCCCTAAAACAATATTTTCATTAAAAAATAAATAAATAATTATGTGATTATTTTAGATGCGTTGATTTATCTTTTTCATTTATACATTTTTTGTTTTATCTTTTGCGATTTTTATTCTAAGATTTTGAAATATTATCTTTAGAAAGATAATTGTTGACCTCAAATCATGCGACATAGCGAAATGTGTTCCTAACTCGTCACTCACATAAAAACACAAGAAACTTTGAGGAACCTTCGATTGTTTCAAGGGATTCTCTATCTGGCCTGTGCAGATGAACAACTTTGGAGAAATATGGAAGTGTATGCTTAGTGGTATGGTAAAACCTTAAGGGAAAGATGGTAAGATGGAAATGACTACATGCACCTCAGAGACAGAGCTAATGAGTTTCACCTTAACCATATCATTTTTGCAAATAACAGACGTCCTCCTTTCCCGCTCGCTTAGGGAATTTTGTCGAAATAAAAGTCAATTATATCAAATGAGTGCAGAGTAGAAGAGGGTATGAAGATATCTCCTTCAGGGCTATGGATGCTCGCTAGTAGCGAAGCAAGGTATGTGACGTCGGGGTGACTCTATCAGGGCTATGGATGCTCGCTGGTAGTAGAGCAACACCATAGAAAATGAATAAGGGTAACTAAAAGGCCTAGTTCTAGTGAATGATTTACTAGAATCTTGTCAAAAGGGGGCGTGAGTTAAGGTTACAGAAAAATAAGGTGGAATAAAGGTTAAAAAACCCCACAAGCAGGCCCAGATGCGTCAATCGAGGAAATTCCAAATACAAGGGTAAAAGAAGCTTCGATGAAAATCAGTTAAGTTCCTAATCAGATTTTGCATCAGTCGATCCTGAGGGAGGAACACAAATTATACTTTCTCCCAGTAATTCACCATTTGTTGAGCACTCAACACACCCTAAAAATCCTATGTCAAGTTTTTCACTTTTTGGGTACCACTTAATCTTTGCACTATCTGAATTTGATTTTTCTTTGAGAAATGTTTTTTATTTTCTTATTCTCCTAAATATCATTAAGATATTCAGGTTTGTTTAACTTTATGAAACTCCATGAATTAAAGAGGCTTAACACTTAAATAAGGATTTAATAGCCAAAACATTTCACCTGATGCACTCAAGATTCGGCAGCAGAAGGAATTATGAAGTGAAAAGGAATCACTTGGATAACCTCAGTTGTCGAGCATCGATATTCACCGATATCGGTGAAAGGAATTTTTGTTTCATGACAAGTATCACATACAAACATCGTCGATAGTTGATCCTCTTCGACATCGATAAAAGGAGAAGGGAGTAAATGCTAAAGAAGAAAGAAATGATATTTTCGATAGTTGATACCCGACATGCTTGTCAAAATTAGAGAAGAGTGAATCGGGACGAACATTCTGACCACACTAAAGAGTTTTCCCTGACCATCAATTCCTGAAGCATTTCGGCATTGGGAATTTTCGAGGAAGCTAATCCAAAGAAAAAAAATGCGATAGGTTTATCCCCGATCACCGACCCTCAATACCTTTTAGGCATCGGGGAGCCCGGGTTTATTTTAGAATGCACAACTTGAAGAAAGTCTCGAATCTGACTAATACACATGGATTAAGCCACCTGTCTTCAATGTCACGTGTCTTTGCCTGACTGGATAACCATACGGTCTAGTTTTACCTAGAGTCATTCTTGGTTTCCTAGGTCCAAGTCACACCCTTGAGTCATTTTTTTCCATGTCATCATTGTACGATGAAATCAATGGGTGTTAGAGGTTTTTTGCAGAAAGATATCAATGAAAATGTTCATGGCACATCCCCAATACCTGATCCACCCACAAATAAAGTAACATAATGGGATATTTTAATGATAGATACATTTAGATTTAGAGCATTTAAGGGACTAATTAATTCCAAAACTTTCATTATTTGTTGCTTCATGTGCAAATCAAAACAACCATTTGAAATTATCGATAGACCACATCACCCTGTGCGCCTCCGCCGTCAAACCATGATGAATTCAAGTTGCAGAGATTTGATGGAAGATTTGTTTGAATTCCACTCATCACCTAAATTAAATGGTTGATACAACATGATAGGTTCTTCTCCAGTTTAAATTCTCTTGTGCCATTGTAAATGAAACCATTATGTGTGAAAAGGCATTTCAGAGCATCCAAAGAAGCGAAATGAGCAATTCAAAAGCTGCAGAGATCCCGTGAGTATCAAATAACTAGGTTTAGCAAGCTTTACAGGTATGTACTAGTTTGTGGATTTTTCATGCTTACACTTCATATATATATTATCCAATGTTTCTCTGTATGTAGTCTCTAAAGGATTTATGTCAATTACAGGAACAATGCTGCCAAGGAAGCCAACCACTCGGTGATCACCAAGGGCACTAAAGTTGAAGGAGCTAGAGATAGGTGATGGTTCCTCTCTAGGGGTATAAAAATAGTTGGAATACACTCTGAGGCCGGAACCAGTGATTAAGACATCTACAAAGAAGGTTTTTATTCAACCACCTTCCTTTGGGGACATAGAGGAAAAAATAGGGAGAAAGACGACACTCCCACATTGGGGAGAACTCTTCAAAAAGATCAGCCGAGAGGAATTCTCGGAGTACGTCCCACATAGTGACCGAGATGTGAGAGTGCTCGATGACCAGGTATTCTTGAATATCCCACGGTCGTACCTACACATGGTAGCAAGAAAAACCCCTGTGTTTCCCTATATAGAACTTCTGCAGTGGCTCATCGACCACACAGACACGCAGAAGTGTTTAATCAACAACAACAATGGTGGATGTGTAAGGGTCTTCCTCCCAGTAGAGGTCCAGAAGTATTACAAGATAAGAGACCCTGAGGAGCAACTAAACACATATTTTGTCATAAAATTCTATGAGCACCATGACACCAGCCGAGTAATGGCCTTGTTGTGGAGAGAAGATAAGAAATACACCAATCGGACCTCTGACTGGTACCAGATGACCAACTTAAGGGAGCCATACATCTAGCTGATGGATCTCATATTTCAGATGTATGGGGAGAAAGACTACTCCATATTTTCAGAGGCATGGATGCCTCTAACTTACAAAGTGGCCATTTCCGGGAGCGACTTTGTTGGAAATATAACTCAGAGGGGCGGGTGAATCAATTATGTATATAAGCTTGAAATATTTCTTATTATTTTTTTATTCTTTCTAGATTATTATTTAATGTGTTGATGATAAATTAACATGCATAGATATACAATATTTGATCAATCACACATAATACAGAGAGACATTGATTTTCATGAGGAAACCCATAAAAGGTGAAAACCTCTTCTTCTTAGGATGTCAATCAAGCTCCAAATTTCATGTACATCACAGTCTTTGAGCTCCAACTCAAATATGAGGCTACAACCTATAATAGAAAGCTACAACTTGTAGAGAGCACCAACTCTCATATTTCTTCAACACCAACTAGATGGAAGCACTAAATCCCAGGTTTCTCTAACACCCACTAGATGGAAGCACCAACTCCGAGAATATCTTCTAGCACCAACTAGAATTTAGAGGATTGCAATCCTCCCTAGAACCACCCTACCACCCTGATTGAATCTTACAAAACTCACTTACTTTCTCTGTCTCTGATCTAATATGTTACAACTCCATGTCTCCTCTTCCTTCTTCAACTTCTATGTTATGTTCTATTTCTATTCTCTACTCTTTCTCCTCCTGTGCGACTACCTACCCTGTTCATATTCTCTTCTGCCTTTATACTCTGTACTGCCTCTGCATACATTTTGTTGCACCTATGTTCTCTACTTTAGGTCATGCACACTATCTCTTTCTGCCCACATGCATATCCTTCGAAAAAATCACTCACTTTTTTTTTTCTGCATGTTCTTCTCACGCTGAGTCCTCTGCCAAATGATCATCACAACTCGTCGTATTCTTAGGTAGTTATACTAAATATGTTCATCATCAGTGGTTGTTATCCTGATAATATTTGGCTTCTCTGGTAGTCGCAACTCTTCATCTTCTCTGTTAGTTATAGCCAATCAATTTTGGATGCTTTGGTTTCTAAGCCCCTTCCTTCACGTGATCACCGGTGGTGACTATATGCCTATTCAAAAAGGCTCTTCACAATCTTGGGCTCTGAGTATTCAACTGCGAGTCACTTTGACTTTCCCGACTCTCGAATGCTCGAGCTAGAGCCTAGCAAATCCTAGCTCCTTACTCTATTTTCTCTTGACGTGATCACCAGCTATGACTTGGCGCCAATCTTTAGAGAGCTTCGAGACTTCACGTTTTGCATCTCCTGAGTGCAGTATACTTATTTTATCAGAATTTTGATATGTGAACTCCCTCCAAGACCAAATATATGGTCCACACTCTCCCTTTGATCAACGGTTATGATCAAATCATGACCTCGCGTGTCGGGTGTTTGGATGTGAGCCAACCTCGGCTCTTCCAACTCCTGATATCCAAAATACTTCGTGTCAAATCAACAATCCACGATCCTTTATGATCCGACGACTGTGATCAACTCACAAATTCCTGCAACTCTGCCTTTGACATTCCCAATTTGTGAGTCAACGAAATGTTGATCTCCCGCCATGTGTCCTTCCCAACATCAACATCTAGGATTTCCTCGTGATTTATGACTTCACGAGTTTCCATTTTTATGACTTGCAAGTCCTATCAATTGCAAATCCTTGAACTCTCGGATCTGCTTCCACCTGTCAACCCTAATGATGGTCGATTCTGATGACTTCAGAACTTATCTCATGCACTTTCCTTGAGATCCAATGATTGTTGGTCCATGCACTCAGATCTAATGGCTGAAATCTAATCTCATCCTTTGCGCACTCCTCCTGTATAAACTCTAATCCAATGACCGCGCTCCTCCTGTCTCGACTCTGATCCGATGGTTGTTGGTCACTATAATTGCTCAATTAATTCAAACAACCAAGTGATACATAAATTGTCAACCCAGGGAAGTCTGTTATTTCAAATATAACCACACACTATATATGCTCAATTCCAAAATCATCTTAAAGTTGTAGTAAAGGAAACTATATTAATCACACTTGCCCTGAAGTTCTGATTTAAATCACAGGAAAGCAACCTACCTATTGTAGATATTAAAGAATAATCTATAGAATCCTGGATTACATTAAAATAACACTTGCAACAGGAAAGAATAACTTTTCTGCAACCAGAGAACATGACCCTTACTCTCAAACAGAAACTTCAACACCTTAATTATGATTAACATTCTTTCATGAAAATAGTAATGTAGAGAAAGTTAACTCTATCTAGCAGAGAACAAGGCCATCTAATTCTTCCTTTCTGAGCAGGAACCTTTTAGCCTTATTTCTGATTAGCACAACTTGCAGGAATAATTGAAATCTACAGAGAACAAGATAATTTGATCCCTTCCTTTCTGAGCAGGAACCCTTAACCAAGTCTCTGGCTAGCACTCTTACAGAAATAATTGAAATCTACAGAGAAGGAGATAATCTAATCCCTTCCTTTCTGAGCAATAACCCTTAACCAAGTCTCTAGCTAGCACTCTTACAGAAATAATTGAAATCTACAGAGAACAAGATAATCTGATCCCTTCCTTTCTGAGCAGGAACCCTTAACCAAGTCTCTCGCTAGAACTCTTGCAGAAATAATTGAAATCTACAGAGAACAAGATAATCTGATCCCTTCCTTTCTGAGCAGGAACCCTTAACCAAGTCTCTGGCTAGCACTCTTCCAGAAATAATTGAAATGTACAGAGAACAAGATAATCTGATCCCTTCCTTTCTGAGTAGGAACCCTTAACCCAGTCTCTGGCTAGCTTCATAAAATCATCACACAAGATTGCTAATAAAAAGAATGCAACATTCAATAAACTTAACAAGACAGAGTTCAGTAGTGTTTCAGCAAAGAAGAATTCATTAAAAGTAGTGTTTCAGCATATGAAAGTTAATCACACATAAACAAAGATTATACTAACACACTCTAAAACTAACGGGTGAATCTTGTGAAGAAGGTGGGCCCTCTCTTCTCACAATATTCCCCTGGAACGGGAAATCTAGAGAAAGATACTCAAAGCAGTCTTTTATTCATATATCAAAATATCATGTTACAGTCTGAAAGTGAAGCACGTCCCTCTCTCTAAAGATTTTCAATACATAAAACTTGGCTCTCTCGAATGATGATTTCCCCTTATTTAAAGAGGAAATCCCTTCGATACAATTGATAAAAAATTACAATGTGTATCTGAGTCCTATCTTTAGTCGGATCTTCTTTCTAAACCAGAACATGATGTCCTAGTCTCGTGCAACAAAAATGCTATTACAAGAGCTGGATGAGGTATTGTTGTTACGACTGGAGTAACAGCTTCTTCTCGTAGCTGCCAATGCTATTTTAGCATCGCAATTCACGGGCTATTTCAGCCACGTGAATTGTGCTCTTGACTGTGTCGGCTTTCTTATGTAGGAGCGACGGTTGGTGCTTGTTGACCGCTGACTGTAACGACTTCCTTTGTGTTCCATCATCGTTGGTTCTGGCGGTCTCCTTGTGTTTCAGCATCTGCAGCTCTGGACTGTGTAACAACTCTATGTTTCAGCATCTGCGACTCCGGACTGTGTAACAGCTCTGTGTTTCAGCAGCCGCGACCTCGGATTGTGTAACAACTCTATGTTTCAGCATCTGCGACTCTGGGCTATGTAACAGCTCTGTGTTTCAGCATCTGCGACCTGGACTGTGTAACAACTCTGTGTTTCAGCAATAGGCTTCAAATTCTAATTTGCAGTCTAATCAATGGTTAAGTACGAAAGTGATGTAAAATATTATGAAAAACAGATTAAACGTATAGTAATGAGAAGGGACATTGTATACCTCAGGAATGATCAGATAAAGTGATAGTATGAGTCTAAATGTGGGTGATCAAGAGTATAATAGTGGCGAAAAGTATAGGCAGAAAGGTACATTGTGTGGTCCTAACATCCCCCCCAACTCAAGGTGTTGCGTGTCCTTAGGCAACTCACTCTGAATCAGAGTCTGGATACCAACTCTGAGCATGTAAGTTACTCAAGCAGTAACTTTGGGAGCTACTATCCGTTGGCATTCTCAACCCTTGGACCTGCTGTAATCTTTGACATGCTACTATTTCTTCCTTTTTAGGCAGCTTATAACTAACTTGATACCTTTCTATTGGCAACCAGAGGATGGGAAAATAAAATCGGTACCCTATCCAGTTTTCAGCACAATGCCTAACACACTAGATGTAGTTGGGTATCCTGGAAATTGCTACTTCTAGGTTGGCAGGACCAAAAGGATTGTTCTCTTGTCTCTTCTCCATGGATTTCTACCAAAACAGGTTATTAGCTTGGAGGGCAGGAATCTCTATGGATCTGATGATGTGTTGAAAATCCTGGAGCACTTCTGATTGTAGCTGTTGAACATGTTCAGTCACCCCTGGTTGTTTTAAGAACTCATAATATTCTGTAATAAAGGCGGCTTCCCTTTGTGGTTCTGGTCTAATCTAGAGGAGGCGATTATCTTCATTGTGCTTAGCAGCCAAAAAGTCATCTTGCCAGAAAATCTGATTATAGAGAAAGGAAGTGAATGCTCTAATTTGAATGTCCCCAACAAGGGGATTTATGTTTAGCAGCCTGTTTTCGGGAATGGCCTCATTATGGAAGTATGCCTCACAGAGGAGGTATTGATCCCTAGTAGAGGCTGCTACAAAAGTCTTGACAAAATCTGTTGGTTGTATTACTCCATGGGGTTTACCTTCTATAATGGATTTGATCTGAAACCATGTGAGTCTCTCCATAAGGAATAAGGAGTAGTTACAAGATGGATTTCTTGTGGCTAGTAGCTTCTATACCAAATCCAATATCAAGACCAATCTGCCTTTCAAGTCTTTGTTCTTCTTCTTGAGGTCACGAGCTTCCTAGCGTGTCTGTTCTAATGCTTCCCAATTTGAGTAAGTATGATTGATCCAGATTTTTCTGTGCACTTGCAGGTTTTTGGCTTGTGTTTCAGCATACTCTTTCTTTGATTTTTGTATTTCTGCATGCTCATCCCATAGCTGAGTCTATGTTTCAGCGTTGGAAGTAGTGGGATGAGGTAAGGTTTGAGTAGATTGTTCCCTAGAAGTGGAGAGATTGATCTGGTTGGGAGGTGTAAATTCCTCCATGGGCATTGTTTGCACAGCCTTGTTGACAACAGTAGGGGCTTATTTTGTTGCAATGCAGGGCTCAGTCTTAAGCTTGGGAGAGCCTGTTGGTTCTTGTGTTGCAGCAGGTTCAGTCTTGAGCTTGCTAGGGCCTGCTGGTTCTTGTGTTGCAGTAGGTTCTTCCTTGACTTCAAAAGGTGAAGGAGTAGGAGCTTCTCCTGGCACTGGGACTTGAATCACCTTATAGCCTGCCTGATAGTAAATATCTCCACATTGGCAACACATATATTCTTTGCACAGGATTTCTGTAGTTTTCTCTGACAAGGTTGCTATACGGTCTAAGGTGTACAAATTTAGCTCCTTTTCATATGCTTCCTTTGCCCTGGCTAATTCTTGCTTATATGCTTCCAGTTCTAACTTTAAAAACTCGTTTTCCTGCAAGACAAATGCCATTGTTTCTTCTGGTTGTTGGGAAGGAGAAGCAGGAATGGTAGCTGTTGCTTGTGTTTTAGCTTCTTGGTGAAGGAAAAGTAAAGTTGCAGCACCCTCAACCTCTAAGTCCTGTATATCAATTTCGGTATCAACGGTTGGTTCTTGTGTTTCAGCCATTGAATGGGTAGCTGGTTTTTTAGCCACTTTGCTTGAGGAGGGTGGTGTTGCAGCATTCTGGGCCTGTGATTCCTGTAATTCAATTTCAATATCAGTGGCTGGTTCTTGTGTTTCAGCCACTGGATGGGTAGCTGGTTCTTGTGTTTCAGCTACTTTATTTGAAACAAATGATGTCTGGGTATCTGGTTCCTGTAACTCAATTTCAATGTCAGCGGTTGGTTCTTGTGTTTCAGCCGTAGTTGTTTCTTGTGTTTCAGCTATGGCTGGTTCTTGTGTTTCAACCACTGAGTGAGTAGCTGGTTCTTGTGTTTCAGCTACTTTATGTGAGACAGATGATGTTACAGTATCCTGGGCATCTGGTTCTTGTGTTTCAGTGCCCGTGGTTGGAATAGGAAAAGATCCCGGGATTGGGGAGGTTGGAGGTGTACGGGGTATCAGTCGAATTGGTGGGGAATCTAGGATAGTGGCCACAAAGGGTGGCCTTGTTGACCTTCTTGTTCACTTTTTTCGAAAGAAGGGTGGAAAGAGGGGAGTTTTCTTTCGTTTTCGTGAAGGTATTTCTTCAATGATGGGGCAGGAGGGATTATCTGGTTTAGAATCATCACTTAGAATATGAAGGGTGGGAGTGGATGATTCTGGTATAGTATGCGGCGGATTTGGTATGGTAGGGGGACTAGTTGGTTGTATGGGCGGGCTATTGGGTATTTCGGGGGAATCTGGGGGGTTTTGCGGTTGCTTCTCCTGAGGATTTTCAGGAATTTCGGCAGCAGGTTGGGGGTTTATGGGTGGGTTATTTAGTGGGCGGTTTTGTTGAGCAAAACCCCCGTGGATGAGCAATTGGACAAGACGGTGGTGGGTGAGTGAAAGGGTTAGATCTTTTGCCTTCCTATAATAATGTGCCATATTTTTCAAACAACCCAGTAAATAATAAGGAATATTGACCCATCTGTTATGCCTTAAATGAGAAAGCAGAAGAAAGTCGTGCTGATAAAATACCTGATATCGAACTTCGTAGGTCAGGTAATGCTTGATAAATCTGGCGACTTCCAGCCATGGGGATGGCAATGAGCTGAGTTGTACACCCCTACTTTTCAATTCAATTCGTCCCTTGGGCAGGAAGAAGTTCTGTTGAACATTCCCAATGATATGTTTTCGGCTGAACATACGAGTGTCGTCGATAGGGAGGCCTGAGACCTCTGCTATGTCTTCCTCTGTTACTGATATTCATACCCCTTCGATGACAGAATGGTCCTCCTGAAGATTTTGGGCAAATTGCAGGCCCTGTTGTTCATTATACCCCTGAAGTCTTTGGAAGTAATTGAGCCATCCTGCCTATTGGAAGATTTGATACACTGTTGGATAGTGTTCTAACAGTGCTGTGGTGGTGGGCTCATTTCGTATGACTGATCCTCCCATGGCTACCAACTTGGTAAGATACAACTTCGAGAGTTTGTGTATCAGCTTCTGCGCAAAGTGAGTTTTTCGAGCAACGTTATGCCGGAATAGTGGTTAAATGCGCGAAAGGGTGGTGAAATAGGGATGGCGGCGATGAAATCGGGTGTAATGATGGTATCGCAGATTTGATGTGTACTTCCCCTCCCATCAAGTGCGGTTAGTCATAATTGTACTTGAATGGTCATAATGACGTAGAATCTTTCTCATTAACTATAGCCTAACTGAATTACATAAAATTTACATACCTCGCCTTATCGTTTGATTCATTCTGCAAACAATATATCATGCCTGTCCGTGGTAGTTTTGTCGTGGTGGAGACTTTTGATCTAATAGATGAATTGTGTCGAGGATTTGTTGTCTTATAAGGACGAACTGTAATCTGAGGGCATAAAAGCTTGCTGACAGAAAATAGTGAAAGACTGGTGTTTCAACAACAGAGAAGAACGAAACAATTGCTGTAGATGAATAACTGCTGAGCAATGGTGTTTCAGCATCTAAAGAAAGTAAAAAGTGCTGAATGGTGGTGTTTCATCATTTGAAGAAAGTAAAAAGTGTTGAACGGTGGTGTTTCAGCATCAGAAGAAATCAAAAGTGTTGAACAGTGGTGTTTCAACATCGGTAAAAATGATGAAGGGTTGTTGATAATGGTGTTTCAGCAACGGAAGAAAATCAAAAAGTGTTGAACAGTGGTGTTTCAACATCGGGAAAAAATCAACAGTGTTGAACAGTGGTGTTTCAGTATCGGGAAAAAGTCAACAGTGGTGAACAGTGGTGTTTCAGCATCGGGAACAATAGTGAAAAGTTGTTGGTAATGGTGTTTCAGCAACAGAAGGGGAAAGGCGAAACAATTATTGGACGGAGTTGTTTCATCGATGAAGGATGGTGAGGAAATGGCGGATTGGAGTATTTTGGGAGTGGGGAGAATAAAAAAAAGTGTTGAACAGTGGTGTTTCAGCATCGGGAATTAGTGAAAAGTTGTTGGTAATGGTGTTTCAACAACAGAAGGGAAAAGGCGAAACAATTGCTGGACGGAGTTGTTTCATCGATGAAGGATGGTGAGGGAATGGGAAAAAGTGGTAAAGAGGTTGTCGAGCCATGATGGGGGAAAAGGTGTGAGTTTGGTGTTTCAGTAATGAAGGAAAGGGGGTGGATTGCTAATAGTGGTGTTTCGGAAACAGAGAAGAGTCAAAAGTGCGGAACGGTGGTGGTTTAGCAGTGGAGGCAAGTCAAGAGTGTTGAACGGTGGTGTTTCAGTGTTGGGAGGAGAGTTAAGAGTGCTTAATGGTGGTGTTTTAGCATCAAAAGAAAGTCAACAGTGATGATCAGTGGTGTTTCAGCATCGGGAAAGCTTATCTCTTTGAAGTAGGATCATCCTTTCCTTAGTGGCCTGTGCTTCGATCGAGAATCTGCAAAAATCAACTGTAGCATGGTATTTGTTGATAGGGATTATTAGTAAAGAAAATCTAATATAATCTAATAGTAAAGAAAATTTACTTAAAAGAATTAATTGCTATTAGGGGTAGAAACCCCCTCAATGAAGAGGAAATGGGTGTCTACCATGCATGTGGCCTTGAAATCTTCTTTAGAAATTGGTCGTTGATACAGACAGAGCCGATGACCATTTACAAGTAACGGGGTTTTGGAGTCATCAATTGTGAGGAGCCTTACTGTTCCATTGGGGAAAACTGTATCTACTTCGTAAGGTCCAAGCCATCTTGTACGCAGTTTCCCTTGAAATTTTTTGAACCGAGAATCAAACAATAGGGCCCAATTACCTTTTTGGAACTGCTTGTATTTGATATTTTTGGCATGCCATTTCGATCTTTGCTGTTGAATTGTGGTTGTTTTCTGAATGGCATCTAATCTTTTCTCCTCCAGTTCATTAAGCTATTGTAACCTGGTTGTCTTTGCATCGGTTAAATCAAGGTTGACAGCTAAAGCAGTCTTTAAGGTTTTTATCTCAAATTCCACAGGAAAGACAACACTCTTTCCATAGACTAATTCATAGGGAGAGAATCCTGTAGTATTTCTCTAGGTAGTTTTGTAGGCCCATAGTGCTTTAGGGAGCCTGTAGGAACAATCCTTTCGGCTTTCCTTCACTGTTTTTGTGAGAATGGATTCTATTAGTTTGTTTGTGCTTTCCACCTATCCATTGGCTTGGGGGTGGTATGTTGTAGTCATTCTCTGCTGAATATGATATTTCTGAAGGGTGGCTTTGAACCCATGAGAAGTGAAAGGAGGTCCTCCATCTGTAACTAATTCTCTTGGCATTCCAAATCTGGTGAAGATGTCTTTAAATAAGAAATCTATAACTGCTTCTTCAGTTTCCCTATGGAGTGCCTTGGCTTCCACCCATTTAGGCATGTAGTCTGTGCAGACCACTATATAAACTTTTTGTTTGGATGGAGGGTTGATGGGTCCTATAAAGTCTAAGGCCCATCTTTCAAATGGTTCAAGTACTACCTGGGGGTTTAATGGCATTTCATCTCTATGATTAGGTTGGCCTACTCTTTGGCAGCTATCACAGGCCTGGACATATTTCTTTGCATCTTTGAAG
>ML787100.1:275214-295192 GCA_009831015.1 Picea engelmannii
ATTAATTGTCACTTTATAACTTAAGTGACATATTTCACTTTTGACTTAAAAATCCTAAGTCAAAGTGAAATTAGAATCATAAAGTAAAGTATGAGGGTAAAAGTCTTCCCCCTTTGTGCTTAGAGACTCATAAGCACATGGGGACCACTTTCCAAGGTATCCAAATCTCAACATCCCCATGGTTGCCATTGTCTCCTTTGTGTCATCAGATAGACAACTTCAGCTTCTTCGTCCATTGGTTGTAATGTTTCCTTGATCCCTGGTAAAGATGGACAATTTTGGGTATCATGATCTTTGTCACAGATAGTGCAAATTGGCTTTTTGTCCAGTGGACATTCTCTTCTTGGGTGCTTATCTCTGCATTGGGAACAAAAGATAGACAAGGTTGCTTCTGCTTCTGCTTTCTTTTTCTTAATCTGCAGGGTATCCATTTGTGAGGCAAAAGAGCTTAACATTTCAATTTTAAAATCTTCAAGTAAATTACCTATCTCGGCTCTTGTTTCTCCCCCGCTGGCTGATTTTTGGACTCTAGAAAATGTGGTGTCCCTGCTGTTTAATCTGTTTCTTGAAGCTCCCCTTGAACATCTTTTGCATAAATTGACAATTTCATCATATGATTCCTTGGATATGTCCCCTTTTCCAAGCATGTTTAGCATATCTAGACAGTCATCCCTTACTCGTTTTAATAAAATAGTTTTGAGAATATCCTTACTTACATTGGGATGACTGGATCTTTGTAGATTGTATTGTAGCCTTTCTACAAAGTCTTCTAGATTCTTGTCCTCTTTCTGCATCATCTTAAATAGCTCCTCCCTCTTTTCTCTCGTCCGGCAGTAGTCCTGGTATTTGTTCAGAAATTTCTATTTCATTTGGTCCCATGTTGTGATTACATGGCCTCCAAGACTCATAAACCATCTTAGTGCATTCCCTTTTAGTGTTGCTGGAAATAACTTTAGTTTTTGAGCATTCGAAACGTAAACATAACTTCTACATAATATATCAAACTCAAACATAAATTCATCAGGATCCTCTGAAGATAGAACATGAAAATTAGGTAATGCTAAGAGTGGAATGTTTTTCATGGGGGCTACTCCTCTAGGAAGATTGCCAATAGGAAATCCTAATGTAGAGAAAGAATTTTCATCTTTTACCTCTCCTTCAGGACCTGCCTGTTCTTTGTGATGCAATTCTTCATTGTACTCATCCATGTTTTCCTCTGTCTGCTCCCCTGCTGCACTTGCTCTGTCCTCAATGTCTCCTACTAGCTTCTGGACTGTCTCAGGACTCCAAACTTCTTTCCCTATTCCAAAAACTGCTTGGAATGAAGGCTGGGAGTTTTGTTTTCAAAGGTTTGGTCATTGAGCAACAGATTCAGACTTTGATAGAATCTCATTGATGTAAGTCTTTCTTCCTCCCTTTCCTTTTCCCTTGCCACCTGTAGGGTTAGTGTCTTTGGGGTCTTTCATGCAATCTTTTTATCTAAAAAAAAAAATCATACATGCTTTTGAAATCTATAGCTACCTTCCTCGGCAACGACACCAAAATGTTGGTCACAATAATTGCTCAATTAATTCAAACAACCAAGTGATACATAAATTGTCAACCCAGGGAAGTATGTTATTTCAAAGATAACCACGCACTATATATGCTCAATTCCAAAAGCAACTTAAAGTTGTAGTAAAGGAAACTATATTAATCACACTTGCCCTGAAGTTCTGATTTAAATCACAGGAAAGCAACCTACCTATTGCAGATATTAAAGATTAATCTATATAATCCTGGATTACATTAAAATAACACTTGCAATAGGAAAGAATAACTTTTCTGCAACCAGAGAACATGACCCTTACTCTCAAACAGAAATTTCAGCACCTTAATTTTGATTAACACTCTTTCATGAAAACAGTAATGCAGAGAAAGTTAACTCTATCTAGCAGAGAAAAAGGCCATCTAATTCCTTCCTTTCTGAGCAGGAACCTTTTAGCCTTATTTCTGATTAGCACAACTTGCAGGAATAATTGAAATCTACAAAGAACAAGATAATCTGATCCCTTCCTTTCTGAGCAGGAACCCTTAACCAAGTCTCTGGCTAGCACTCTTACATAAATAATTGAAATCTACAGAGAACGAGATAATCTAATCCCTTCCTTTCTGAGCAGGAACCCTTAACCAAGTCTCTGTCTAGCACTCTTACAGAAATAATTGAAATCTATAGAGAAAAAAGATAATCTGATCCCTTCCTTTCTGAGCAGGAACCCTTAACCAAGTCTCTGGTTGGCACTCTTGCAGAAATAATTGAAATCTACAGAGAACAAGATAATCTGATCCCTTCCTTTCTGAGCAGGAACCCTTAACCAAGTCTCTGGCTAGCACTCTTACAGAAATAATTGAAATCTACAGAGAACAAGATAATCTGATCCCTTCCTTTCTGAGCAGGAACCCTTAACCCAGTCTCTGGCTAGCTTCATAAAATCATCACACAAGATTGCTAATAAAAAGAATGCAACATTCAATAAACTTAACAAGACAAAGTTCAGTAGTTTTTCAGCAAAGCATAATTCATTAAAAGTAGTGTTTCAGCATATGAAAGTTAATCACACATAAACAGAGATTATACTAACACACTCTAAAACTAACGGGTGAATCTTGTGAAGAAGATGGGCCCTCCCTTCTCACAAGATTCCCCTGGAATGGGAAAGCTAGAGAAAGATACTCAAAGCAGTATTTTATTCATCTATCAAAATATCATGTTATAGTCTGAAAGTGAAGCACGTCCCTCTCTCTGAAGGTTTTCAATACATAAAACTTGGCTCTCTCGAATGATGATTTCCCCTTATTTAAAGAGGAAATCCCTTTGATACAATTGATCAAAAATTACAATGTGTATCTGAGTCCTATCTTTAGTCGGATCTTCTTTCTAAACCAGAATAGGATGTCCTGGTCTCACGCAACAGAAATGCTATTACAGGAGCTGGATGAGGTATTGTTGTTATGATTGGAGTAACAACTTCTTCTCGTAGCTGCCAATGTTGTTTCAGCATCACAATTCACGGGCTGTTTCAGCCACGTGAATTGTGCTCTTGACTATGTTGGCTTTCTTATGTAGGAGCGACGATTGGTGCTTGTTGACCACTGAATGTAATGACTTCCTTTGTTTTTCAGCATCGTTGGTTCTGGCGGTCTCCTTGTGTTTCAACATCTGCAGCTCTGGACTATGTAACAACTCTGTGTTTCAGCATCTGCAACTCCGGACTGTGTAACAGATCTGTGTTTTAGCATCTGCGACCTCGGACTGTGTAACAACTTTGTGTTTCAACATCTGCGACTCCGGGCTGTGTAACAACTCTGTGTTTCAGCATCTCCGACCTGGACTTTGTAACAACTCTATGTTTCAGCAACAGGCTTCAAATGCTAATTTGCAGTCTAATCAATGGTTAAGTACGAAAGTGATGTAAAATATTATGCAAAACAGATTAAATGTATAGTAATGAGAAGGGATGTTGTATACCTCTGGAATGATCAGATAAAGTGATAGTATGAGTCTAAATGTGGGTGATCAAGAGTATAATAGTGGCAAAAAGTATATGCAAAAAGGTACATTGTGTGGTCCTAACAATGGCCATTGTCACTCCTCCTCCTGAGATTATGATTTCATTGTTGCTATTATGTTCTCCATAATTGATGCCAATATTCCATCGCCATTTTTTTTATTTCCATCAATGACAAGCACACTCTTCCTATAAACATGCCAACAATCTCCCCCTTTGGCATTGATGGCAACCCTAAAAGGATACACTATTCTTCCTAGACCTCCAACTGTAGCAGACCACACCTTTTTCTCCCCCTTTGACATCAATGTCAAAGAGAATTGAGAGTGACTATGTTTTCCCCTTGAAGCACTCTCCCCCTGATTAGATATACTATGAGCACTCTCTCCCTGATTAGATAGACTATTTTAACTTGATAACAGGGTCACGCCCAACTTCTGGCGTAGATACTCAAACTAAGATTTTGCAAGAAGTTTAGTGAATATGTCAACAATATGATCTTTGGATGGAATATAATGAAAAGAAACAATAATGTTGGATACATGTTCCGTGAAGAAGTGATACTTGATGGGTATATGCTTTTTATTGGAGTGAAATACAAGATTCTTTGACACACTAATTGCACTAGTATTATCACAATGAATTGGAATCGGTGTAGTATATTTGACCTCCAAGTCTTCAAGTGTCTGAATCATCCACAATACTTGGGTATAGCAAGTGGCAGCTGCAATGTATTAATCTTTTGTAGTTTATAAGGAAATGAAACCTTTCTTCTTGATCAACCATGCTACAAGGGAATCTCCTAAGAAGAATGCACCTCCACTTGTGATTTTCCTTTCATCTATGCAGTTAGCCCAATCAGCATATGGATGATTGATAATTGAAAATTCTGATTCCTAGGATACGATAGGCCATAGTTCATTGTTCCTTTCAAGTATATGAATATTCTTTTGATAGCTAGAAAATGACTTTGTTTAGGTGCAGACTGATACCTTCCTACCATTCCAACAGTATGCATTATGTCTGGATGAGATTTTGTTATGTACAACAGGTTGTCTATCATAGACCTATATGAATTGTGATCAACATTAGGTGAGCCATCATCCTTTTTTAACTTGCATCCAGTGACCATAGGTGTGCTCGTAGGTGTAGAATCTTCCATTTGAAACATGTTCAACATTTCTCTTAGATATTTCTCCTAAGAAAGAAATATTCCTTCAGACCTTTGAGTAGTTTACATACCAAGAAAAAATGACAGTTCCCCAATCATAGACATTTCAAATTTAGACTAAATGGTAGAAGCAAACCATTGTACCAATGAAGCATTATTACTTCCGAATATGATGTCATCTACATAGACCAACACAATGAGAAAATCATTATCCTCTATTTTGATATATAGATTGCAGTCAACTGTCCCTCTTTTGAACCCTTTGTCTTGAAGATACTTATCCAATCTGTAATACCAGGCACGAGGAGCTTGTTTCAAACCATATAGGTCTTTCTTCATCTTGCAGACAAGGTCAAGGTTATCTGATAATTGGAAACCCTTTGGTTGCTCCAGATAGACTTCTTCTTTTAGATCTCCATTTAGAAAAGATGACTTGACATCCATTTAATAGACTCTAAAATTCTTATGACAAATATAGGCAAGAAAAATTCTAATAGATTCTAATATTGCTATGGGTGCAAATGTTTCATCAAAATTCATTCCTTCTATTTGAGCATACCCTTTGCAGACCAATCTAGCCTTATTTCTTACAATATTTCCTTTATCATTTACATTATTTTTGTAGACCCATTTGGATCCTATTACATTTTTATTTGTTGGCCTAGGAACAAGCTCCCAAGTGTCATTCTTTTCAATCTGATCCAGTTCCTCATTCATTGATTTTAACCAATTTACATCTTTTCTGGCTTCATGAAAGTTCTTGGGTTCCACCATGGATATGAAGGCTATATGTGATTGCTCGATGTCTTTGATTATCCTTCTCCTGGTTTGTACACCTTTGTCTTTCTCACCAATTATCTGACTTGCAAGATGATTCTTTTGAGTAATTCTGGAGGAAGGATTTGATGTTGATTGTTGTCTTGACTCTTCTTGTCTGGGTATCTCTTCTCCACATGATTCATCATCTTCTTGTGACTCTAAGATTTTTTGTTCTTCATGTTCATTATTCTCACCCTCTTCTTCATCTGACTTGGTTCTTACTCTATGTTGATCTTTTACATGAGCTTCTTCATCAATTCAAACATCAATACAATCTACTAATTTGTGCATTCTTTTGTTGAAGCATCTGTATCCTTTACTATTTGTTGCATATTATAATAATATGCCTTCATCAGCTCTACCATCAAATTTTCCCATATGATCATCATTATTTTTGATGTAGCATTTACTTCCAAATACTTTGAAGTGCTTGATTGATGTAGGTCGACCAAACCACAACTCATATGGAGTTTTATCAATGTTAGACCTTAGATGTGTTTTGTTCAGAATATGAACAGACGTGTGAACAAACTCCACCTAGAAGGTTTGTGAAATGTCCCTTTCACTCATAATAGCCCTTTCCATCTACTGAACTGATCTATTTTGGCGTTCTACAACTCCATATTATTGGGGAGTACCTAGAATAGTATATTCTCGTTTAATTCCATGTCTATCACACAATTCTTTGAAATCTCTTGATAGAAATTTTCCTCCTCTCTCTAAGACAATTTCCTTTAACTTCCTTCCTATCTGATTCTTAGCTAATGCCTTAAATGTTTTGAACTTATCAAACACATCATATTTTTCTCTTAGAAAGGAAACCCACATAATTCTGGAGAAGTCATCAATGACCAGCATAAAGCAATGTTCTCCTCCAGTTTCCTCCTTTCGCGATGGTCCACACAGATCCATATGAACAATTTGCAGCGGTTTCTTTGAAGATGTGAAACTCTTTGATTTGAATTGAGAACGAGTCATCTTCCCCATTTGACAGGATTTTCATATAGAGTTATGAGGCTTAGATATTCTTGGAAGATATTTCACAACACCTTCATTATTCAGTTTGAAAATATGATCAAAATTCAGGTGTCCAAGCCTTCTGTGCCATAACCAATTTTAATCAAATTTTTTTAAATGACATTTATCCTTATTGTCCTTCAGAACATAGACATTGTTTTCAGTTCTAACCCCCTTTGCAATCATCTCTCTTGTGTTCACTATTTTTATTTTACAAGCCTTGGCAGTGAAAGTGACTTCACATATCTGACTCACACTAAGAATAATATGATTTAAACCATCAAAAAATAATACATCTTGAGCTTTGCCTCCTCCATTACTTAATCTTACTATACCTTTACCTATGATATTTCCTAGAGCATCATTTCCAAAAGTTACACTTCCTGGTTTACTTTCTTTGAGTGATAGCAACTTACTTTTGTCACCTGTCATATGACTGAAGTATCCACTATCAATATACCAGAGTTTCTTTTGTCTTTGAGATGAAAACACTAATCCACACTTGTTATATTCATTATTCTTCCAAATCTTGACGTTTTTAGTTCTGTGATTTGAATCTGGTTTATAGTTCTTTAAGCGATAGTTTGTTGCTTTATGTCCATAATTATGGTAGATGTAACATTCTGGTTCATTGAATAAAGGATCATAATGATTGTTATGCTTAATATGCATCTTTTTCCTAGACATCACATGATTTGCAGTATGTGGTTGTTTTTTACTTGGTTGTCTCATTCACTATTGTGGAAGTTATTTATTCCTTGGTTGTCTTGATTACTCATGTCTAAATCTTAAATAATAATTTACAGCTTTGTGGCCAAAGTTAGAGCAGTAAAAACAATATCCATAGAAAAAATATTTGTACCTGGAAAATGGTTGTCTTCTTTGATCAGGTCGATTTCTTCCATGCCGATGATTTCCTTGAGTAGAGGGTGTATTATTTCTTTGTTCAACAGATTCAATTATGGTACCTTTTTTTTCATTCCTCCTTGGCGATTGATTATCTTCCTGTGTTTCTACAGGTTTGTTGTTGTCAATGGTTGTATATTTGACAAACTTGATGGATTATTTGTTTCTTGTCTAATCACTACTTGATCCCTATTCATAACCCAAACCAATTTTCAACTTTGAATTCCTTTGTTGATTCAGAATGGTGGCTAATCCTTTTGAGGCTTTTATACTTTTCAGATTCTGATGATATAAGGCCTGAAATTTCTCTAGATATTTTCTGACAAACACTACTTCAGCTTCCAATTTTTCACCTTTTCTTTCAGCTTCCTTCAATTTTTGTTTGAGTATGTCTTCAATCTTCTTAGCTTCTTCTAACTTAATCTTCAACAGAGAAGTTTATTCAGATGGTTCATTGCATGTTTTCTCATACCTAAGAAATAACTGTTTTTGTTTTGTTTTCTTTTCTCTAAGTCTATTAATCTCTTCCATGGCACTGACAAGTTCTCCTTCAAGATCTACTACTGCTTCACAGTCAACGGACTCACTTCCTTTAACTTCAGTGTTTATATCTTCTAAATCTATTAACATGATATCATTTATTTTATCTTCAATAGAAGAGTCATTATTTTCATCATCTGAAGGATCGTCATCATTGTTTACACAAAGGATTTTCTTCCTAAAATTATTCTCTTTATAGAACTTCTTGTGTTTGTGATTCTCTTCATAGTCATATGTCCGATCCTTTATTTTGTAAGGAAACTTAGATGAAAAATGACCTATGTTACCATAGTTGAAACATTTGAAGGGCAGTTTACATTTGTATGTTGCCTAATCCTCTCGTCAGTCTTCTCACAAAATTTGCTTCAATCTCATCTATATCGGAGTCTGTGTTTTTATCTTCTTTAAAAGATGTCTATCTTGTAGTGGATTTACCTTTGGTGATTCTCATTTCAAAAGAAGTTAGGGTTCAAAGAAGTTGATCTAGTGTCAACGTTTTGAGATAATCTATTTCCTCTATAGAAGATACCTATGAGTTAAATCTATCAGGAAGAGATATTAATACTTTCTGGACTAGAGAAGGTTCATCTATATTTTCACCTAGACCTTTCATAGTGTTGACAAGTTCTTCTATACGTAAGAGGTACTTACTGATAGTTTCGTCTTCATCCATATTTAACTGCTCAAATTTCAGTTTGTGAGTCTGAGGTTTTGCATCTTTCACCTTTTCATTACCTTCATAACTAATTATCATCTTGTCCCACATATCTTTCACTGAATCACAGTGCATAATTTTGACATACTCAACTTCTGCAAGTCCATTGAGGATGGAATTCATTGATTTTTCATTAAAACTAAACTCCATCTTATCACATTTTGAGGCCAAGACTATAGGCTTCACATATCCAGCTTCAACAACATCCCAAACATCAACACCCAAATACATTAAATATGTTCTTGTCCTTACTTTCCAGAAGGTAAAGTTTGTTCCATCAAACAAAGGGGCTCTATTAGTTGAAATTCCTTCATGAATAGTCATCATCAAGCTTATGGATATACCTTTTATCAAAGGCATCGACTCTGATACCAATTGTTGGAAATATAATTGAGAGGGGGGGGTGAATCAATTATGTATATAAGCTTGAAAATTTTCTTGTTATTTTCTGATTCTTTCTAGATTATTATTTAATGTGTTGTTGATAACTTAACATGCATAGATATACAATATTTGATCAATCACATAGAATACACAGAGACACTGATTTTCATGAGGAAACCCATAAGTGGTGAAAACCTCTTCTTCTTAGGATGTCAATCAAGCTCCAACTTTCATGTACATCACATTCTTTGAGCTCCAACTCAAATATGAGGCTACAACCTCTAATAGCAAGCTACAACTTGCATAGAGCACCAACTCTCAGATTTCTCTAGCACCAACTCCCAAGTTTCTCTAGAACCCACTAGATGGAAGCACCAACTCCTAGAATATCTTCTAGCACCAACTAGAATTTAGAGGATTGCAATCCTCCCTAGCACCACCCTACCACCCTGATTGAATCTTACAAAACTCACTTACTTTCTCTGTCTCTGATATGATCTGTTACAGCTCCATGTCTCCTCTGCCTTCTTCAACTTCTATGCTCTGTTTCGTTTCTATGCTCTTCTCTTTCTCCTCTTTCGCAACTCCCTACTGTGTTCAAATTCTCTTCTGCCTTTATACTCTGTGTTTCCTCTACATACAATTTGTTGCACCTCTGTTCTCTACTTCAAGTCATGCACATTGTCTCCTTCTACCCACATGCATCTCCTTCTAAAAATGAACTCACTCTTTTCTGTTCTTCATGTTCTTCTCACGCTAAGTCCTCTGCCAGATGATCATCACAACTCTTCCACTTATTAAGAAGTTATAATGAATCTGTTCATCATCAGAGGTCGTTATCCTGATATTCTTTGGCTTCTTTGGTAGTCACAACTCTTTGTCTTCTCTGTTAGTTACAACTAGTCATTTTTGGATTCTTTGGTTTCTAAGCCCCTTCCTTCACGTGATCACTAGTGGTGACCATACGCCTATCCAAAAATGTGCTTCACAATCTCGGGCTTTGGGTATTCAACTGTGAGTCACTTCGACTCTCCCAACTTTCAAACGCTCGAACTAGAGCATAGTGCATGCTAGCTCCTTCCTCTATTTTTCCCTGATGTGACCATCGACTGTGACTTGGGGCCAATATTCAGATCCCTTCAGGACTTCACCTTCCACATCTCCCGAGGGCAGTCTACTTATTTTCTCAAAAGTTCGATATGCGAATTCCCTCTAAGTCCAAATCTACAGTCCACGCTCTCCCTTCGATCGAAGGTTATGATCAAATTGTGACCTCGTGTGTCAGGTGTTTGGATGTGAACCAAACCTAACTCTTCCAACTCTCAATATCCAAATACTTTGTGTCAAATCAATGGTCCACGATCCTTTGTGATTCGACGACTGTGATCAAATCGTGAGATCCCGCAACTCTGCCTTTGACATTCCTGATTTGCAAGTCAAGGAAATGTTGATCTTCCACCACGTGTCCTTCCCAACATCAATGGCTAGGATTTCCTCACGATTTCTGACTTCACGAGTTTCAATTTTTCTGACTTCCAAGTCTTCCGAAGTCTAAATCCTCGAACTCTCAGATCTTCTTCCACTTGTCAACCTTGACGATGGTCGATTCCAATGACTTTAGAACTTGTCTCATGTACTTTCCTTGGGATCCAATGACTGTTGTTCCACGCACTTTGATCTAATGACTGAGATATAATATCCTCCTCTTCACACTCCTCCTATCTAGACTCTGATCCAATGGTCGTTCTCCTCCTTTCTGGACTTTGATCCGACGACCACTGTCACTCCTCCTCCTGATCTTATGATTTCATCATTGTTATTTTGTTTTCTATCATTTCTATCAATATGCCATCATCGTTGTTTTTCTTGCCATAAATGACAAGATCACTCTTCCTGTAAACATGCCAACAGGATTCAAATGGGGAGCTATCATTTCCAAGCAGCTGAGCATCTGCATACAATAGGCTCATACGTCAAAAGAAGGAGAGACCCCATCCTTCTACATGGCTTCGTATTTATTGGATGTCATGTGTGCCCAAAATGTATTTTTTGGCATGAACCTGAGTTGGCACGTCGTAGAAATCCTAGTCCATGGATATTTCAACATCTTATGGGAGAACAGGTACAAAAAATCCTACTCTCTTATCTATGATGAATTCATCGCACATGTTTACTTTATTATTTTCAAGAAATAATGCCTGAGACTATCAGTTGTGGCCAAAAATATGATAACAAAGGTTGGCCACTGGTATCTCAACGAGCGTGATACCTACATCAGAGTGTTCAGGGCCACTGGAGCACCTCATCTCCTACCCGTGCATGTCCCTGACCGGCTTGTAGTGGGGGAGATATGATACCATACCATCCTACAAGTTTACAATGGCACTCTGTTCAAGGACAAGAAAAGGGCATTCCTACCTTATGGTTTCCATATAGGCTTCTACATGGTGAAGGACACCACTCAGGAAAAGCAAGAAGGACTAGGCCAATTGGAGTTGAAATTATAGACCGGCCGATTCCGCAAACATGACCCAAAGGGTCTGGTCTTGAAACATGCCTCGCAAATGTTGTCCTGCTAGCCATATACCCATGACAAGTTTGAAGATGAAGTATTCACAGAAAATGCCCAGGACTGGGAAAAAATGGTGGCAAGGATGGGCAATCCAAAAATGACTAGGTTTAAAGTCATGAGCCAGGATGAATAGGCGATGATCCTAGAAAAATCATCTCAAGCAGCCCTTAAGGCCAGAGAAGAAATGATAATAGATGAAGCAACATAAGCCCCCCTGGTAGCCCCAGTGCAAGATAGAGATTTCCCCATGACTCAAGACATGCGAGAGAGGGGGTTACTCATGATATAACAGTCGCAACGAATAATTGATCAACTATAAGATGATCCAGACCTCATAGGTATGATAAGGATCCCTGCCAATAACCAAGACAAAATCCAAATAGGCCCAAGTAGGCCTCAACTAATAGATGTCGATGAAATCACTGGGTTAGATGACCTTGAATTCACAACGCCACCGGTTGGATTGTCGACAAGTGTTTTGACTTAGCCAGAGATAGTTGAAACATCAGGGAGAGAAAGTGCACCAAACCCCCTAAGAAAATTGATAAAAATCTATGATGATGATGAGAGCGCGGAGGTATCCCTTGTGACCCCTGTACATATCGAAGAGGAAAAGTAGTCAGAGAATACATATTCCCCAGTTCCCTACATTCAAATTCAAGGTCTTCCACAAAATGAACAAGAGGTCGAGAGTGTCTTAGACACTGAACTGCCCAATGCACCAGAGACCCAAGTGGACAGTTTGAAGGATGTGTCAGATTCAGGAGAACAAAAGGAAGAAGCTCCACGACAGGAAATCAATTCCTCAACGGCTGAGGATCAAGTAGGTACCGAGACTACCCCCGATTCCTCAATTTCAATTGGTACCCAACTCCGCTATTAGCGACAAACAAAATTTGGGCCTTCGAAAAATAGTGAGGAAGTTCAAGAACCCAGAATTGAACAAGTATATACCATTAGGAGTTTGAGGAATACACTTACCTGGGGAGATCAAAAAATCCCTGAACCCATGGACGAAGTAGCCAACATACATGCCATCGCTTATGAGTTGAAAAGGAAAGCTATCATCTAGAGAATCACCAAGAAGAGGAGGATCACTTTAGACAGCTCCATCCTCATCACTACAGAGGAAAATATGATCATTACAGAGAATTATAAGATGTCTAAACTTATCAGTGTAGGGATGGAAATCACAGATGCCACCCTGGATAGAGCTAAAAGAGATGAAGAGGAGATGGCCACTACCCTGAAGTAATTGTAACATTTGCGCCACTTGGAGAAATACTATCAGAACACCACACAGGCCGTGGTGTTTCTAAGGAGCGATTTCTAGGAGGCCTACAACAAATTTACAAATGAGTAGCTCCTATTCACTGCAAGGACATCCTAGCTTTAGGAAAACACCCTCATGGAAATTGCAAAGTGCAAAGATATGGAGAGGTGGTATTAGAAAGAACAAAAAGTTGTGGAGAGGTTTGACTATATTAGTGCAGTCTAATAGGTTCAAGATACATAAGAGCATGACATTTAGGTATTAAAAGAGAGCAATCTTTATCACATAAAGAAATCGGCCAAGTATTGGGAAAAAATGGCCTGGGAACATCATCGGGGAATCTAAGAAGAATGGGCTAAGTGCGAGAAAAGATGGATCAAGATCAACCAAGTAATGAAAGACATCAGCCTCCCTGAGTTTGGCACACCCGACGACTTTGTCGACTTGTACGACATAGTCAAGACTCATGCCGAACAAGACTCATTATGGGAAAAGGAAATAGATAAGGTGACAGTTATGGCGCCAGGTCAGGTGTGACAGTTCATGGAACATCCAATCAAAGCTCAGACTTTGCTACAACAGTTAAGTGCTAGAATAGTCAAGTATCGAGCACAAGCAATAGATATAAGAGATATTCACTCGGCCCCAATGGAACAACATAGATTATTGTATTCCAACACATGCGAGGATCTATTTATCAAGTGGTTGGAGTATGAGAAGAGTCACCCACTTAAGTGATATCTTGAGATGACTCTTATAAAAACTAATAGAAGAGAGCACCATGTGGTGAGTTTTGTTTCACTTATTTGCACATTAATAGTTATTTTTAGTTAATTTTATTTTATAAATAAGAGCATCAACCGGTTAGTTAAAGGTCAATGGTTGTTGCAAACACCCTCATTTTTGGTTTTGTTAAGAACTATTTCAGAGATGCCTTTAATTGAGAAGTCCTTTTGTGACCAGAGACAAGTTTATGTTTTTCATCAAATGTGTGTATGATTGGATGTGGAGAAGAATTATTTCTTATTTTGTCTCATGAATGGATGTTGTAACTAGTAACAACTACTAAATCTATTGATAAGTTATCCGATGCAATGTTTTACAGTTCTTTTCTTTAATGATGAAGATAAATCATTGTGTTAATATTTGATTGATGATTAGAGTTGAGTGAATTATTTTTCTTTCCATCGTTTATCACATGCATGTTTTCTTTTGATAAATTGTATCTCAGTTCAATAATTGGAATACCCGCATGGTTGACGTATTAGTACTAGGCCCATGGTAGATGATCATTGTCTGCATGCTAGAGTGAAAGGGTTATCCCAAGCTCAACCTCTTCTCCAGTAGTTAATTTTTTTCCCATTTTGTTGCCCTGGTTGGTTTATACCAGCCCTATCTTATATCAGTCCCACCTAAGAGAAAATACAAAAAAGAGAACGTCTGACCTGAAGGAGAAAGCCTTCACAAGAAAATGTAAAACCCATTGATTATTTTGGCCAGATCACAAGATCTGGAGAACCATAGCACTATTAAATGTTGCAGAGTCTAATTGGACCTCAGTGGCATGTTTGGTTCTTGTTGTTGAGTTAAAGGGATTTAGGACCCCTCGACAGTACCCTGGGTCAGATAAGGGTAGAAAAACACACAGCTTTTATGGAGGATTACCTCTCTGGGGGGATCTGACCAACTGGTTGTTAAGCCCACGAGGGCCCTTATAATTGATTTTGTTACCTCTAATATTTAGCAGGGAGTCTCAGGCCCCTCTTGGGTGAGACATTCCTTCTTTAGGGAGGAGGCCACTCTCATCCACTTTACCCCATTTGTATGCATATTGGCCATTTGACTTTTGGTGTGCTCTTTGATTACTAGTTGGCCTTAGGATCTTTTACCAAGTCTCCGTTATCATGGATAGTGGAGTTCCTTCAACTCCCTCATTCACTGCTACCCCCCCCCATGACATTTACTCATTTCATGGGGACAAATCCTTCTACTTTTCATAATGGTATACAAAACTATGATGCTCAGTCCATGCCTTGGGTTCCTAGTCATTCTCTTGTTGATATGCCTTCACCCTTGAAATCCTCCCTCTGGTCCACTTATATGAATCCTAGCATTGGATATGGGGGAACCATGGCCCCGATGCCTACTTCTTTGCTCGATATGAGTCATGTCCCTCAACCAGCTCTCACGGTGGGAGGTTGGAGCCTCCCCTCTTATGGATCCAATCCTAGTTATTATCTTTCAAGATCTAATGCTCATATGAGTGCTTATTCTACTTACTACACCCCATCTTTGTATCCTTCATCCGTCATGTCGGTTCCTTCGATCACCTTTCCCATGGAGGTTCCACACATACCCCATCACAAGAGGGAAACATATATCCTCACTCAAATAATCCTTATCATACTTTCATTTCTTCATAGACTTTAGTGATGATGCCCATACACAACTCTTCAAATAAATTAGGCAAAGGATACTACCTTTCTAGATAGGGAAAGGGGGTAAACCAGGACCCTTCCTGGCCTACAATTTTCAAAAGTGAATCTTTCGCTAGACCTTGGTATCAGATACCACAACTCTTCTCTATCAAAGTCACTGCTAGTCATATTGGGGCTCCATCACCAACCTTTGCTAGTCATGTTGGAGACGGATCAACAACCTCCGTAAGTCATCTTGACAACCCTCACCCAACCACTACTATCCATGTTGGGGGCACCACTCTAGTCACCATGAGTCATATCAATGTCACATATCCAACCTCTATATATCATGTAGGAGAAGACTCTGTCGCCTCTACCAGTCATGTTGAGAGCATGTCACCAGCTGTCATGGACAACGCTAGAGGAACTGAGAAGCCTAGATGCCTCAAACATAATCCTAAATTCCTCTATAGGAATTGTGAAGGAGATCACCTTACTCATTTGTGTCCATCCACTGCTGGGATACCAGAAGCGTGGGCCTCACCTAAGGGCCCTTCAAATTCTAAGGCATATGTGGTTTCCCCACACCTTGTTTCTATGTTGATTGAAACGATAGCAATGTCGTTGTAATATTCTCTTGACCATACCCCTATTCTCGAGGGTGATGTGTCCCCTATCCCTGTTATCCTACATCCTCTTCAACTTAGAATTGAAGAAGTGGTCATACCAGTGCAATCTCTGGTCAATCCTACTCTCCTTGCAGAGGGTGCTGCATCCTTCAACCACGTCATCAACATCCTTGATCTTACACCTTCTGAACGAGAGAGAGTTCTACATTTCCCGAGTCCTCTCCCTCCAGTTTTTTAGGAGATCACCTTCAATTGGGACGATCTTGTGGGGTATCCAATGCCCCCGCCTATGTCCTTTTTGGTAAGGTACATTATCTAGTATATCACTGAGACTATATCCTCCGCTGATGCTTTATCCTCCTCGACTTGGAGAGCTTTGGGTTTTCCCAAGCTTATGTCGATTATTTGTAAGATACTGACTTTCCGCAGAAGTTCTGCATGACAGCCTTGCCCCCCCCTCATGACTTGCCGCCTAGACTCTCCCAAACAAGTCTCACTTAAGCTCTTTTCCGACTTGTTAAAAAATAAAAAATATTATCAAGTGATTTATCCCTTTCACACTCGCTAAATTGGACTTGAAAGGTCATGAGTCTTAGTTAAGCTCTTTTGCGACTCATTTTTAAAAAGCGAAAAGATTGTCAAGTGAAATTGTCTCTTTCATACTCGTAAATTGGATTTGAAAGGATGTCTGTTTGACACAAGTTTATCCCTTTTTTACACCAAGTAGACTAAAATACATAAAAAAGGACATTTTTTGTTGTTAAGTTGTGATTGCATCTCATGCCCTCACTTGAAGTATTGAGCCTATAGCCGGTTCTCACTTTGCATTATAAATTGTTTGCTTCAGTAGTTTGCATCCTCAACCAAACAGAGCCTTGTTTATATCCTTCACAATTTGACACCCTATACCCAGGTGGGAACATTCCCTTGAGTGTCCATCCCCCGCATGCATCTCCTTGCATTGAGCATAGGTATGTTCCACTGTTGGATCTAGTTTTTCTTACTTGCGAAACTCATTTCCTCCTTTGTATCATAACATTCATTTGTCTATGAAAAAAAAAAAAAGACAGGCAAGAAAGAAGTATTATCTTATGTTGGCAGGATTCGTGTTGCGTTTGAACAAATAACAAAGTTATTGAGTCCATTCATCATCATAATTTTGGGATTAGCATGGCCTTAGGAAGATGAGATCGTTACATAGTCTTCTCTATCGACTGGTTTCTCTTCCAATCCCTGTAGATATTTTTATTGATGCCTCCTACATCTCATGGTTTCATCATCAGGTCTATGCTTCTAGAGCCCTCCATATGTCTCATGCTCTTGTTCAAAGGAAGTCTATCAACCTGTGTCAACCACTTCTTATAACTCTTGACTTTCATGTCGGCCATACCCTCAGTTTGTCTCAGAGTTACATGATATTGTAGTCCTATCATGCACCCTGGTCCTACTTGCTTCATCGATAGGTAACCTTGAACCTAACAGTTGACACTTCATCATTGGTCATTGACTGGGTGGTTTCCCTTGTGTTCAATGACAAGACATCTATTCACACATTGGGATTCATGCAGTGTCTTGGATGCCATTATCCTTATTGGTGGTTTCCTTGGCTTTGTCAACAATTTTCATCATTGGCTTCTATTCAGAGGGTCTTTTTCTTGTACCTCTTACACTTGGAACACGTGGAAGAAGAACAGGCTCGTTGGTTCGTGAACATGTTATTCATCTTATTTCCATCAAATCATGAAGTTTTTTCTTTGTACCTTGTTCTGACTGATGAGATATGATTTAATGCTCTCCTTTCAGTGGGTCTCTTTCCATCGACTTCATCTCATCTATTCTGGAAACATGACCTAGAGTTTTATGAGTACCTTGAGGCTTGCAGTCATTAGTAGTAGGTTCTCTCACCATTGACAGTTGGGACTACATCAATGTATCATGATCGATGGATTCTGTAGGTGTTCAACACCAACTCCTCTATTCACACTTGTAAGAATGTACTCGGTGACTTGATACCTAATTTTATTATTGGTAGGTTGTCTCACATTTTTTAATGATATACCTCAATGACCGGTAATCAAACAATGTCTCATTTTGTTCTACCTCAACTCCTTTATTCACATGATGTAGACTTGCACCTTTGGTGGATTGTGTAGAAGACTTGAAGACATCACTATGTGGCCGTAGATTTCTTGAGTTGTTGCTTCCTTTTCATTGGACCAATACCTATATGACTTCAATGATCATGGGAGATCAGATTGTACTCCATTGTATACATATATATTCAGATTGGTTTTGAGACTGGTTCTACTGGGCCTTATTCATGACTATGACAACTTTTTGGCATGTAACTACATTTTTATTTTTCTATTCATGGCCACAGACACTTGTTTGATATATTTTTGCATGGATCTGCAGTGTAATTATATTGGCAGCCATGTATGCAAAGTCAGTACAAAATGTAATGAGAAACTAGTTCTTCCATCGGATTCGCCATCAATCCACTTCTGGGTTATTTATAATGTATTTCAGCCATCACAGATACTCCTCTGACCTCACACATTAGGGGGCATATGTTATGGAAAGATTTTCCTCACCCTATGCAATCTTGCACAGAAGGCCTTTTTCCATTCCCCCATGCAAACTTATCATCCCTATTTGTAAAATCTAGATCCAAAAATACATATTTTTCCACATGTGCACATCTTGCCTACTATACAACATGTGTATACTCAAGATTCTCCACTATAGCCCATATACATCAGGATTTGTGCCATAAAATGAGAATTAATGTCGATTTTCCATGTCACGACAGGAGATCTATGATCCTTGGCCTTCCATATACTGGAAACATTCTGACTCGACCCTTCCGTTCCATTTTGAAGGCTATAAATGGGCCAATTCCTAGCTTTGGAAAGAGGAGAAAGAATTCAACTTTGAGAGAAAAGTTACTCTAGAGAAATTATTTACTTCATATTGAGTCTGCATCCCTTTGTCCTTTAAGTCTGAACACAATGTTTAACCCACAAGCTCTTCCCTTATTGATTGAGAACCTCATTGTTTCTCTTTTATGATATTGCCTTTGGTGGAGGATTGAAGTGGTGGAGGCCCAAATGGAAGGAACTTAGTTTCTCGGTTCTGAACCATGTCGACACGAAAGTCTATAATATTTTCACTTCTTCTAATCATTTATTAATAGAAATACTCCTTTCCCGTCCAATTGATATCTTGCAAATATTTGAGTTATTATCCATGGGTGTATTTGTTATGTATATTAATGTATTATGCTATCTAATGTGCTAACCTTTTATATTATCACCATATGCTTTCTTTTCTTGGTTGTTGAGAACTATTTGCAGGTATATAGCTTTGGGTCAAAGTGCTCAATAATGGAGTCAATCAAACATCTGGACGAGGTAGTCCTCTTTCTTATGTCGCTTGGATATTGGTTTATATAGCATGTTTTTGGGATAGAGTTGATTTTTGCATTCGTTTCCGTCTGTTGTGGTTTACGCTAGCCATAGAGATATTTTCCTCATAAAAAACATCTATGTGACTTTAATATCACGTTGATCTGGCTATCATGTATCCCATTCAACCTGCAAGTAGTTTACCAAAACACAAACTCATGCATAACTATATTACTATATATATGTGATTTCCATGTTACTCATCAACAAACAATGTAAACCAACTAGTTATTTATCATGTGCATGGTACATATTGATTTGTTATAGCATATCATTCAAACTGGTATCTATGTACCAAAATATTTCATTTAAAACTTGCATGATAGAAGTAAATCACACAACATCCATCATTAATCGCATAAAAAGTAATTATTCATACAATTCACATATAGGTAGGTTTGCATGTCCATATAGTAAAGTCCCATCAATCTAATGGATTTTCAAAAATAATAAACAAATAAATACAAAATAGGTCATAATGCAATTTATCTTCCAAAGTCAAAATGGGGCATTACAT
>ML787100.1:298441-308498 GCA_009831015.1 Picea engelmannii
CTTCCCTACACTATTGTGATTGTCCTTCAGTGTTTCTGCAAAGAGTTTAAAAGAAGCATGATTGTTTAAGCACAGTAACAACTGATTCACCCCCCCCCCCCTCTTAGTTGTCCAACATATTTTTCAGCAACAAAATGTCATATATAGATACATGAAAAACATCATTAGTTTTATGCAAGTGGGATGGAAGTATAAGACGATAGGCAACTTGTCCAATTATTTACAAAATTTTGAACGACCCTATAAATTGAGGTGAAAAATTTGTCCCCTTTTTGAATTGAATGGTAATATTATTATTCCTAATACAAATAAAAACTTGATCTCCTACTTTATAACCACTGTCAGTCCTATGTGCACTATTATAACTCTTTTGTATATCTTTTTCTTCCTTTAACTACCACCTAATTTAAATCACCTATCCCTCCATTTCTTGAAACAATTCTGGCCCTACTATCATTTGTTCCTCTAACCTGTCCCAATTCAATGGTGTTTTGAATGGCCTTCCATACAGATCTTAATAAGGAGGCATATTGATTGAGATATGGTAACTGTTGTAGTAAGTAAACTCCACCAAAGGTGAGTACTTATCCCAATGGGTTTGGTTATCCATAACATACATCCTAAGCTTATCTTCCATCACCTAATTCACTCTTTTTTTTGGCCCATCCATTTCAGGATGATACACTATGATCAAGTTCAATTGATTCTGTAATTTCAACTACAAACTTGTCCAAAACATAGACATAATCAAGAGTCTCTATTAGAGATGAACTTCTTGGGTAAACCATTAATATGAATAACTTCACTTATAAATGATCCTACCACATTAGTGACATTATAAGTGTCTCTAACTAGTATTAAATGAGTTCTTTTGGTCACCTTATTAACTACAACCAAAATAACATTGTGCCTCTGTGATGTTAGAGTCAATCCCATAATGAAATCCATAGAAATGAATTTCTATTTTGATGCAGGAGCATTGCAAGCAGCTAGCCAAGCGAGCATGAAGGTAGAAGATAGCTGGAAAGTGCAACACACATTTTACATGTTTTGGAAATGTTTTTGAAGCATTAATGTAATGGTTAAAAGGAAGCGTACTTGTGTATTGTAAATAGATCATGAGAGATTCACTCTCATCTATAAGAGGTAGAGGCATTTATGCATAGTTAATGAAAGTAGGTAGGTTTGAATTAGAGATTAGACAGTTTAGAAGAACAGGAGGGAAAATGACTATAGACATCCTCATCTTTGTATCATTATATCGATCAGAATTAGATCATGGTAGCATAGATCAAGAGAAGAGAGAGATGTAGAAGAGAGTTGAGAATAAGAACTCATGTACAGGAGCTTGAATTAATATATGAAGCTTTAATTCAGATTCATGGTGTTATGATGTTTTCTGTTTGTATATGTTGAATGGTCTTCTTAAAGTTATCTTATGCTATCTGTTATGCATTTGCTTTAGTACTGTGAATGTATGATTTCATGTGAATATTTGAAATCTGAGAGAAGGAGAATGAGTTTCAATTGTTTCTCTTCCTAAGTGAGAGAATTTCTTGCAAGGAGTGCAGGGAAACGTCTGCAAGGTGTGTGTTGACGAAGGTTCAGAGTTCATCTCTGAAAGCTCAGGAGGGATACCATTTTTCTCGTTCCAGTCGAAGTGAAAGTGAAGCACAGGAGCCATGCAAGGTGTGTGTAGGTTGGTCAAGACCTTAGAAATTATCAATTAAGGTTGAGAGATTGTAGGGTTGTTGTTGCAGAAGGTGCACAGAATGGAGAGTTCAAATATGTAGGAGTATTTGAAGGTCTGCCGCAAGGAGTGCATGCAAGAGTTCTTTTGGTGACTTGAAGTTTTCAGAGAAAAGATCAGAAGGGTTAATTCCTTTGAAGTGTTCAAAGGGGGAAGTTGAAGTCATTTCACAAGATTCGAGTTCCAGTATAAGGATACTGGTTCATTTCGAAGGAGTTGTCAAGGAAGAAATCGAGCGGTCGGAATTCTCCAAGGAGAACTCCTGAAATCATGAGAACCATAAGATCTAGAGGATTTACAAGTTGGATGAGGAGGGACAAATCCATCACTCTAGCAACAAGAGTCAACATGGACCATTGATCATGATCTGCTAGAGCATCAGATTATTTTGGGAATCGGCATTTCGACATTCCTGTTGACAAGGAGTAGAGTGCTCCACATCAGAAGCTCCGAAATCGTGAAACGCAAAATACCTTTGGGGGAGCGTTTTGGCATTTCAGGATCCTGGATCTCAGGGATACAGTGATTTGGAATCGAGAGTTTTGAACTCTCGGTTTGAAAATCCCAGGGAAAAGAAAATCATTTCAGCATTTCAGGATTCGGAATACCGGAAGTCCTGAGGACAAGGAGCTTGGGCCCTTGCACTTAGAATTTTGAAGTTGAGAGATCCTAGATATTGTGAAGTGGTATTTCAGCATTTTGGGTTTAGAAAGGTGGAAAGGTCGTGAACCTCGACAACAGGATTCACGAAATCGCAAAACCCAAAATCCCGAAAAGGAAAGTCCCGATAAGGAAAAAGGGCACGATCATTTTATTTTGGTCAAGGGAGTTGAGTGGTGCTTTGTGTTGGTTAACCTGTGGAAATACACTATTGTTGTGTGTGTAGGATTCCTTGTGGAGGAACCTAAGAGTCAATTAGACTCAGGAGAGAATATTTATAACGATCCTGTGCGAACCTCGATTTTGAGGATTGGGGGTCTGCGTCATATTTGGACATAGGAATGTCATGAAATTGTAAGAGTCCTGCTGGGTGGTGATAATTTTTGGGTTGTTATATTCTTTGCAGTGAAATTCTAGGTGGATCGAATGACATTCGAAGTCAAGGTGGATCGATAGCAAGTTGAAGGTCGAGGTTAGTCGATCGGGTAAAGTCAAAGTCAAAGGTCGAGGGATTTTGACATGGTAAAGGCATCGACATCAATTTGAAGAGTTCAACCGACAAGAGATCGATAGGCGGGAATGTCGTGACTAACTGAAGAACGAATGAAGGTTGATTGGTAGTCGACTGGTAATCTGACTTGGAGTCTACTATAACAGAATACTGAGATTCGTGGGATTTTTAGCCAATGATCTGAATGGATATGTAACCATTTTTTGGCACCATTTATTTAGGGTTTTTCCTGCTATAAAGCCAATAAATAGGTGTGTTGTAAGGCCGTAAAGGCTAATAATATTGACTCTTTAGATGATGAATGGCTAATCACCAAGAGTCTATAATTTAGAGGTTGTTCGTCATGCATATGTAAGTTGGATTGGCTACAAGTTTGTTCTTGCATAAGCAATAGGGTATGACGTCGATTGTGTCTTACGTTTGGAACAAGGTTAGACATGTAACCTTTTATTCAGATTGAATAAGACAACAAGAGAGCATAACACTCAAGGAATGTTGGTTTTCCTGGTTTGGGTTTCTAGGGTAAAATCTTTGTGTATTCTGTGAATGCTTTGTCATTTACATTCTTGATTAAATTATTCTTCTCTTCTGTTAGGTTTAGTGTGGAAGTGCATCTCATTTTCTGACAAGTGGTATCAGAGCTGTGTTAATCTTTGACATGTGTATCAGATATTAATTTACCAATATTGAATTTGAGAGCTACACCCTAGGTATAGTAAGTGTTGTAAGTCATAAATTTTGCTAAAGATCATGGTAAAGAATGACGAGCAGTTCAAGAAAAGAGATATACAAATTCAATGGTCATAATTTTGAGCTTTGGAAGCTTAGAATGGAATATATTCTTGTAGGTCGAGAACAATGGATAATGGTCTATCCAGGTACCCAATTTATAGGCATGTCGACGGAAGAATGGGAGAAATTCGAAATGAGAGAAAGAAGTATGATTCAGATTTGTCTTGCAGATTTGGTACTGCTGAATGTCTCAGGTGAAGATTCAACCAAGAAACTGTGGGAAAAGATGGGAAGCTTATACCAGTCAAAATATCTAGTAAATAAGTTATTTCTCATAAATAAATTGTATCTTCTGATAATGAATGATGGAAGTTCAGTGACTGAGCATTTAAATGTGTTTAATACCATTTTAAGCCAGTTATCATCTGTGGATATTAAAACCACAAAGGAGGAGAAGTGTATAAGCCTATTATGTTATTTTCTAGGCTCCTGGGATATCTTAGTCATAGATATAGGGATTAATAAAACCACACTAGTGCTAGAATATGTTCTTTCTTCTCTACTGTCAGAAACAATGAGAAGAAATAACATGGAAGGATTGACCAAAGATGCTTTAGTGGTGAGAGGTTGACCAGTTGAAAGAGATAAAGTAAAATTCTCTGGTAGAAATTCTAAGTTGAAGGGTAGATCTAAATCCCCAGTTTAGTCAACAAGAAGATGTTGAAAATGTGGTAAAGCTAGTCATTATAAAAATGACTGTAAATCAAGGGAGATGGAAGTCAATACAGGATTCGACTGAGAGAAATATGACCACAGATAAGGGAGGTGATGTGTACCTGGCGTCGACTAGTACACATTTGGATCAATATGTTTGGTTGATCGACTCAAGAGAATCCTATCATATGACACCAGATAGAGAATGGTTTTACGAGTATGAAAAATATGATGGAGGTGATGTGTTATTGGGGGATGACTTGATAACCAATATTGTTGGAAGAGGAAGAGTTTGACTGATTCTACAATATGGGAGGAAAATAACCCTTCCAGGTGTGCTACGCATTCTGGGTTTGGTAAGAGACCTAATATATGTCAACAAGATGAGAGATGATGGAGTGCACACTCTATTTCAGAAGGCTTCGTGCAAGATGGTCAGAGGTGTGGTTGTCTTAATGAAAGGAGTCCATGTTGGAAACCTATACAAGATGTTAAGGAATTTTGACTTGACTGGATGAAACATCATCGTTTCTCCTAAAGTTGACTTGACTGAAATCGAGATGATTCGATTCAAACCAAATTGAAAAGTCATCATGAAGTCGACCTAACCATGCTATGGAATGAGAGGATGGGACAAATTGGAGAAAAAGGACTTTGATATATGCAAAAAAATGGTATGGTTGAAGGTTTTCTTGAATGTGGCTTAGAAGTTGACTTTTGTGAACATTGCATATATGGAAAACAAAGTTGGGTGAGGTTCCCATTTGGAGCGACAAAGGAAAATGTGATTCTAGAATTGGTGCATAGTGATGTGTTTGGCCCGGTTATAGTGCCTTCACTTGGTGGATTCTTGTATTATGTATCCTTCATAGATGATTTTTCTATGAAGACATGGATATATTTCTTGAGGAAGAAATTAGAGGTTTTTGAGTAATTCAAAGAGTTTGAATCTCTTGTAGAAAACCAAACAGATAAGAAGATTAAGGTACTTATGACTGGCAATGGTGGTAAATTCTGTGGAAAATAATTTGATCAGTTCTATAAGTAGTGTGGCATAGCAGGCCAAGATACCACACCATATACCCGAAAATAAAATGGAGTTGCTGATAGAATGAACATAACGTTGATGTATAAGGAAAGGATCATGCTCAGTGGTGTTGGGCTCGCATAAGAATGTTTGGTGGAGGCAGTCGACATTGCAAGATATCTGGTGAATGTCTCCTTTGTCACCACTAGTCAACATGACTCTAATCTAAATGAGGTATGGTCTGGTAATAAGCCTTCGGTTTCACATAATAAATTATTTGGCTGTGATGCATTTGTGCATGTTCCCAAGGAAAACAGGAGAAAGTTATACAAGAAGGAAGTCAAATGTATTTTCATTGGATACAAAGAAGGAATGAAAGGATACAAGCTCTAGGATCCCGCATCAAGGAGAACAATGTACATTTGAGATGTGGTCTTCAAAGAAGTAGGAAGTAAGTTCGATCTTGAGGAAAGTTTTTAGACCAAGAATAATCCTGAGACAGTGTGGTTTCAACTAAGGAAGGAAGAAGATGATTCAGATGAGTTGAATGAATAATAGGAAGAGGTGGAACAACTGACTCCGGTTGTAAGGAGGTTAGAAAGAGTAAGAAAACTATTCAAAAGGTATAGTCCACCAGAATTCTATTCCACATTCATATTAACTTCCATCGATGATGAACCCAAGTTGGTCAATGAGGTAGTTGACTTGGAAGAGGGTAAAATATGGAAGGACGCCACGGTCGAGTAGATGGAATCCTTGGATAAGAATGAGGAATGGGATCTAGTCAAGTTACCTATTGGAAGAAATCATGTCAGTAGAAAATGGGTATTCAATAAGGATATGAATGTTGTAGGAAAAGTCGAGAAGTTCAAAGCTTGACTGGTAGCAAAAGGATATTCCTAATTCGAGGAAGTCGACTTCGGTGAAATATTTTCCCTTGTTGAAAAATTAACTTCCATTAGAGTACTAATGTCTCTGGCTGCAACATTTGATATAGAAATAGAACAAATGCATGTGAAGATAACATTCCTACATGGGGACTTGGAAGAGGAAATCTACATGAAGCATCTTGAAGGATTTGTAGTAAAGGGAAATAAAGATTTGGTGTGTAAACTGAAAAGATCCCTTTATGGTATAAAGTAATCACCAAGGATGTGGTACCATAAGTTCTACACATACATCCTTAGTTTGGGATTTGTGAGAAGCAAAGATGATCACTGCATATATTCCAAGGAAGAAGGTAGGAATTTCATATATGTATCCTTGTATGTCAATGCTATGTTGTTGATTGGAAACAACATGGATGCAATAAAGGAGGTGAAGAAGTAGTTATCCTCTAAGATCGACATGAAGGATCTCAGTGCAACTAACTTCATTCTGGGAATAGAGATTAAAAGAGATCGAGCCACTAGAAAACTCTGTTTGAATCAGATGAAGTATATTGAAATAGTTATGAAAAGTTTCAACATGAAGGATTGCAAACCGGTGAAGGTGCCAATTCTTGTGGGAGCAAGGCTAACTGTAGAATAGTGTCCAAAGACACAGGAAGAAATAGAGGACATGGAACATGTTCCCTATGCAAGTGTTGTTGCTGGTATAATGTATGCGATGGTCTACACTCTACCAGACATTGCCCATGTAGTAGGAGTGTTGAGAAAGTACATATCGACACCTAGAAAGGAGCACTGAACAACTATCAATAGACTATTTAGGTATTTGTGTGGCATGAAGGACTATTCTATATTCTACCAAGGAAAAACTAGAGGTGACAGTGGTAAATTAAATGTACATGGCTTTGTCAATGCCGATTGGGGTGGATATCTGGATTGATAGAGGTTGACCAATGGATATGTATTCAAGATGTTCGTTGGAGAAATGAGTTGGATGAGTAAGTGACATGCAGTCATATCCTTGTCAACAACAAAAACTAAATACATGGAAACCACTTATGGAAGCAAAGAAGAAGTATGGCTCCAAAGGTTGTTTTCAGGAATCAGGTTTGAGCAGAGAGCTATGAAGATCAATTGCGACAGTCAAAGTGAAATATTTATGGAAAAAAACCTTGCTTTTCATTTGAAGACTAAGCACATTGATGTACAATACAGGTGTTGTTGGATAAAGTAGACACATTGGAAAACATAACAGACTCATTGACCAAGTCTGTGAGTGTTGTGATGTTCTTTTGATCCAGAGAGGTAATGTGAATTATTGTTGTGGTTTTGTGAACAAAAGTTCAAAGGTATCATAGTTTCAACAAACAATACAACATGTGGGAGAATGATGGGTTGTTATATTCTTTGTGTAATACCATTGTTTCCCCCAACTTGTTAATATAACTACAACTTTCCAAAAGACTATGGCAGGATGAATACGTGTGAATGTTGTATTTGATGAACCTTTTTGTTATAAAAGGTAATGTATGTATTTATGTTGTTAATTAAAAATGGATAGTGTTTCATAACTAATAAAAGTGGGTTTTTTCCAATATAGACCATGATGCTATGAGAGAGATGGTGAGGGGAACCATAAATGGTTGAGATGACCCCCACAAAACTAGTACCTTATTGGAGTTAATTTCTCAGACCCAGAACAATCCTTTGACCCAAAAATGAATTACTAGTTAGGATGGTAGTTGGAAAATCCCTTCTCAATAGTTAATGAGGAGATGGGGAAGAGTACCCATCTGCAAGGCTAATAGACCTGACCACGAGCTGAGAATTCAGAGCCATGCAATATTGTTGAGGAAGGAAATAAAGGAATGGATTCATGGGCAAAGGCAAAGGGAAAGGAAGAGGAGATCATGTGCATCTCGAGAGTTTGAATGACAACTGAGAAATGAATTCGTTCTGAGTGCAAGAAGTTGATGGAAACATTTTAAATCCAAGATAATAAACAGGGTTGCAGAGAAGATGAGTGACTGTGGAAGTACTCATTGTAGCCCCCCTTTCTTGGTATAGAGAAAACTATTTGCTAAGTTCCTATGGGAGGAGTAGAGTAACCTCCATCCATGAATTACGTGGAGCAAGAAGAAAGAGTATGTCTCAGAGAATCATGGTCTATCTAGGGGGTGGTCAGCGATAAATCAGTTCAGGTGTGGTTGTGCCTATGGTTGGGTGGAAACAAACACCCCTTTCATCATCGTTGTATGATTCTGGTCTCTAATAAGTTTTTTCATACTCTTTGTAATGAAATGGAAGTGATGGTTGAATGTTTGTATTTATCATTAAGTTTTACAATGTTTGGTAAATCATTAGAAATGATTATTTTCTTTTGTAAACTTTTGTATTCATATGGTCTTTTGTTTTCCTCAACTTAGCTGCTAGAGAGCTATGGGACATGGGTATTTAAGTAAGTATAATTATAGGCTATGGTCTCTACACTAGATGGAAATTCCTTGAGGGAATTTTTCCCAAGGATTGACCTTGTGATGTGAGAGAGTTAGGGTAGAGTTAACGGGGAAACTTAAGTCCCATCGACCTCTCAAATATACCTTGGTGGGAATACTAAGTTCGAACTTTGTGGAAGGAGGGCACCTCCATCAAACCCTTTGCCTGTATGACCAAGGGCTTATGTCCATGGTTCTAACCAAATCACGACTAAGTATTGAGCGTGTATCCTCGAGGCTTGTCCAAGAATCCATATGACCAAGGTATGGGAAGCCAACACTAGGCTTGAAAGGAGCTAAGATTTTATGGCTTTGGAAATCTGGGAGTTCGGAGCTCCGGGGTGTTATGGCCTTACCTTTCTAAAATTGGCCAAAGGAAAATTGTTGTTATAGTTACTCATGAGGTTGAAAGACATCTGGCGGTTTCCCTAACCATGGCAGATGGACCTTCCCCACCGTTAAATCCTGATCCACTTATCGGTCCCAAATTCATGCAAGTTGTAGATCTAAGGGTTCTCGGGATCTTCCCTGACCATTGGATCTACATCGCGATCAACACTTCAACAAAGTACCACTTCGGGGGATCGTAGTTGTCATAACACCAAAACCCATGAATTCCAAACCTATGAATTAACTTGAACCATAGATCTAGGGATTATTTGAAATCCTTCTGGTCGATGGATCCATGATGTGGTCAGTTCGACATTGACCACTCCGGGAGAAAGGGGGTGGTAAGCAAGCAGAACCTCCGAACACTGAATTCACAAAGTGATAAGAGTCATATATATGAGGACATTTTAGGATCTTCTATGACTGTTAGATATAGACCATGGTCAGCCCGATGTTGGCCACTCAAGGAGCAAGGAGGAAGTCACATAGTGGAACCCCCTCGAATGCCGAAGTTACGAAGTAACGAAGGTTGTAGATCAGTGGATCTAGGTGGATGCATCTTGACAATGAGATCTAAGGGTGTCGAAAGGATATCAGTATGGAGTGACGTGCTACACTGACATCACACAGGGTGATGTGGAACCACATTTGACATGCCACATGGCACCTTGATTCATACTTTTCACAGGACCTATGTGCCAATTAGAACATGACACATGTCACCCACTGATGGGGCCACATGTCATCTTTGCCTTGCCACGTGAATCCCCTTAGCACATATTCGCTTGGCCCAGTGGAGTACTCGAGACCCACCTGTCCTTGCCTCTATGTTTAATATGCCACCACATGTAAGGGTGGACCCTTAAGGAGTCTAGGACTTCGAAACAC
>ML787100.1:309952-320919 GCA_009831015.1 Picea engelmannii
TGATTAAATTATTCTTCTCTTCTACTAGGTTTAGTGTGGAAGTGCATCTCATTTCCTAAAAATAATAATCCTTTACCTACTAACACTCAATACATTTAACAACAAATTGGATTACATCATGCTTCACACCTGCCCATAAGAAAATCTTCTTCATGTCTACATACATATTCTCCACACTAGGATGCACATAGTAAAGTGATCTATGAGATTCCTCAAGGATGGTGCTTCAAATATATCCTTCCTCAGGGATGTACATCCTTAGTTGAAATATCAACAATCCATCCACTTCAAAGACATACCCTTCAAACTTAGTTTCTAACTACCTACCATTCTGAGGTGTCTAAGTAACCTTCAAATACCAACTATATCCAAGAAGTTGTCCTAACACTTTATCCCTCAAATTGAACTTAAAAAATCACTAAGGATAAGATCCACGACCTTCTACTAAGGGTCTCATCCACCACATCCTCCTTTCCCTTGATGTGAAAAATTCCAAAATCATACTTACTCACAAATTCACTCCACCACCTCTGCCTCACATTCAAATTCCTTTGAATGAAGACATACTTAAGGATTTGGTGATCAGTTTTGAGCACATACCTTTGCTTGACAATATAATGCCTCCAAGTATTTAAATCTTGCATCGCTACCAACTCTAAATCATGCATGGAATAAATCTCCTCATGATGATTAAACTTCCAATATGCATACATTATAACTCCCCCAACTTGCATTAACACAGTGCCCAACCATTTCTTCGAGGAATATGTGTAGAATTTGAATTATTTATCCATATCAAGTACTCATAGCATTGATGCATTGGTTATTAATCTCTTAAGATCGACGATTGCAGCATTGGATTCTTCGATCCACTCATACTTGATTCCCTTGCACTGTAAGGTAGTGAGGGATTTTTCAATATTTGAGAACCCTTCCAAAAACCTTTGATAGTATATGACTATCCCCATGAATCTTCGACACACCTCATGAGAATTTTTTTTCATTGGCCAATCCATTATGGCCTCCACCTTTTTTAGGTCCACTGAAATTCCTTCCCTTGAAATAATATGACCAAGATAGTGAATCTCTTTATGAAAGAAAGAAAATTTAGACAAATTTCCATACAATTAGTTTTCTATTATTAATCAAACACTAACCATAGGTTCTCCTAATGTATCCTTTCATTCCTAGAATAGATTATAATATCATCTAGAAAGACTTGCACAAAAGAGTCTAAGTACTTTCAAAATACACTATTCATGAGGCTCATGAATACAAATGGTTCATTGGTCAAACCAAATGGAACCATTATGAACTTGTAGTGCCCAAACCAAGTCCAGAAGTTGGTCTTAGGAATTTCATGTTCCTTAATCCTTAACCGGTGATAACCTGATTATAGATTGGTTTTTGAGAAAACCACTTCTCCTTTCATTTGATCAAAGAGATCATGTATTCAAGGTATCAAGTACCTAATATTCATTGTGGCTCTATTAAAATTCATGTAATCTATGCACAATCATAAGGAACCGTCCTTATTCTTGAAAAATATTGGTTGTGCACCCCATGGTGAAACACTAATCCTAATGAGCCCTAAGTCTAGTAACTCCTTCAACTGAATCTGCAACTCATAAAGTTCTGGAGCTATCATCCTATAAGGTCTCTTGGAAATTGGATTTGCACTAGGTTTTATCTTGATAGTGAAATCATTCTCCCTCTCAAGAGATAACACTAAAATCTATTTGGGAAAAAAATTCTTGAATTCTGATAAGACCAGGTACTGATATAAAGAGGGTAGCTTTCCATCATTTACCGCCTCTACTACATACAACCACTATCCTTTCCTTAGGAAATGTTTGATTTTAATTGTCAAGATAAAATGTAGAGACAACTTCCTCTTAGTACCATGGATATCAATTGAACTCCCCTAATAATCTAAAGAAAGCACTATGTTTTTGAAATAGTCTATGAAATATTGATGAGATTCTAACTAGTCCATATCAATAATTAGATCATAGATCTCTAGGGTAGTGATGTACACTTTTAACCCACATGTACACATCCCTAGCTCTACAAAACATTTCTCAACACTAGGTATTACCACTTTCTTTACCCTAAAAGTCATCTCGACCTATTTAAATTCATTATGCTCATAGGATGCCAACCCACATTTTTCTAATGCATATGGTGAAATAAAACTATATGATGCTTCGAAATCAAACAAGATTTTATTTTTTACATTATTTATCTTACCTAACGACTCCACATATTGGATTAATTTGTGTCCTGATGGTGTTATAGCATTAATTTGCACCCTACATTGTCATAAGGGACACAAAAAAAATGTAATCCAAGACACAACTCTCAACTCAAGGTTTAGACAGTTTTTGAGGGGTGTCGTTGGTCACATATGAGATGACTAGCAACGTGTCGCTTGACACCAATTCACAACAAGTGAAACCCTCAGTAACCTCTTAGATTTGTGGAGTTTCAAAGATATGAGTGATGGATGAGTTGGTTCATCATGGCTTGAGCCTTGAAAAACACAACATTTGAGTCTCCATTGGTCTCTAAAATATCTAGAAGTCCTCTCAAGCCTCTTCCAAGAATCTATAAAAAAAAGGAAAATATTGAGCATGAAAGGGGAGAATCATTTACATATATATGCTGCCAAAATTTAGAGGTTATTCTCTGTATACAATGGTTGCATTCAAATTGTTTAGCCTGGTTGAATATATGAGGAGGATCAAGGAGAAAAGGGAAAGGAGGAATTCATCTACACTAAGAGGTAATGTCTTTGATGTATTTCTCTCTCTTCAATTAATAGATCATTGGTTTTACCCTCTAAATGTTTGTGTTCCATTCATAAATATTAATATATGATTTATTCTCTCATAGATCATGTTAGATTCAAGATATATCTAGGATTATAACACTAGGAAGAGAAGAAAAGTGGTATTGTTTTGTCTCCTGTGTATAGAAAGAAAAGTGGTATTGTTTTGTCTCTTATGTGAAGAAAGAAGGTTGTATGAGTTGGATTCAAAACTTTAGGACTATAGAAACCATGACATACAAAGGAAACCCTTCATAATAAGGTATGCCATTATTCCATTTCCTTGTGTAATTGTGAATCTGATTGCTTGTTTCTAAGGAAATCCATAAAAGTATATCCCATTGTCTAACTAGGATCAATAGGCATATCCTAGGGAGATATTACTATAAATCGGTGAGATTGTATCCATAACAAAACCATGACTCCACTGGGGAAGAATATTTTATTCTTCATTAGTTTAGTTTCCCTTGACTATTATTGTCTATTTTTGTTTTTTGATTTGGTTATTTTTTCTTCCTTGGTACTTCCTTAGATATTATATCTCTCAAATTTGACATATCTGAGTCAGATCTTTATTTTTCCAATTTTTTTGTAGTGTTTCACTTGTTGCACTACTAGTTTCCAACAACTAGTCGCTTGTTGTAGGTCAGTTGACCACAAACACCCCCTATAAACCATGAAAATTGCAAGATTTTCATAATTATTTGGTTAGATCTGCATGTGTTTGATCTCAGGGGTTTGTGATTGATCTATGCACTTATATATTGTCTCTGGTTGAGACCATTTTTATTCAATTTAGTTTTTAAGTGTGTTTGTGTGGCTTGCTTGGATTGCTTATGTACACTTGTTTGTTGTCTAGTGATCCATTGAAGTTGGGAAGTGCACCCAACATAACTGATTATATCTGGTAGTGTCCCTGATTGTATTTGGTTGGTTTTCTCTCTTATGATTGGTGTTCATTACTACACCTTCATATTGATTTTTGGGTTGAGATCCTTGTAGAGACATTAGAGTGTGCTTCAGAGTATCACTACCATTTTCCTACAACCCTTTCTTGGTGTTTATTGGTTTTTGGTTTGCATATATGTTTTCTTGATCAGATTAAAAAAAAATTGCACGCATGCAAGATTTTAAAACATTAAGGACAAATTGCATTGTTGGAATTGTTTGGTTTGATATCTTGGTATAATTTTGGTTCTGATTTGTCTTGTATGGTTTCTTGGTGTTTGAGAGGTTTCATTGTGAATTTTCCAAAGAAAAACATCGCTTTCCCTTTATTAGCTATAATCCATATTTTCATTTCTTTGTTTGGGTCAAGAGTCATAAACACCATTATGTTTCATCCATTTCGATTTGACATAAAATCATCCATAAGAAAAGATTCATAAATTAGAATCAATTAGACTCTTTTCATTACTAGAAAATTAACATTAGATAATTTTAGGGCCCTAGGATAGGATTGGAGAGTGAACTCTCCAAGAATACAAAATGAAACCTAGAAGTCATTAAAAAGTGTAAAATCCATTTTTGCAACTAGTGTGTCAGGAAGCTCCTCTAACACAAAAGTCAAGCATGAGATCGCATCAGGGCAAGTAGGGAGTGTTGGGTATGTGTTTTATTATATGCATGGCTATAAATAGTGTCTATGTTGCATTGGGAGCACATGGGAGTAATATGGGGGAGGAGAACCCACTTTCCTAGGGGGTCATAGGGGGGCAAAGCCCCCCTGTCCTAGGGGTTGCAAGGGGTGGGAGCCCCTGAAAAAAAATTGGCAGTTTTTTTGTGTCCATTTTTTGGTGGTTTTTCAACACATAGTTTTCGATGATGCTGTTAGCACATAGAATTGTAGGGGTGTCATAAACCGTTTGGTTTTGTTTTTTGGAGTCATATGGTTTTATAGGTCTTAGGTTTTGTGACTTTTTGTTGGCATAACTCAATTTGTTTATTTGAATAAGCAAAGTTATGTTTAGCCTTGGTTTAGAGTCTTTATGTCATAATATTAGTCATCATGACAAGGTTTAATGGTCCTTATGAGTCACACTCTTGATATTAAAAGCATCACCATGACATGTCATGCCTCCAAGTTGTACACAATTTTTCCTTTGTCACCATCCAATTGTTTAGATGTCAAGTCAAAGTCAGATGTATTTGCTGCCAACTCACACAGAGAGTTAGCATTGTACTCATGAGTAACTCAATCATTCATTTGTCATCATTGCAGTTAAGAAACACGTCAAAGGGGATTTCATTGTTTTTAGCACCTTCATTTAACCAATTTTTCAGAGATTATGTCATAGATCTTCTACAGTCTCCTTGAAGTGTGTAGTTTGAGTTTGAGTCTGGTGCTGCGATCTATTTAAACCTTCATACTGCCAACCTTCAAATCCATTTCCATGGTGCCCTAACTTCTGCTCATTAGTTCATATTTTTTTCTTGACCTCATGCATATTTTCCTCTACATAAGTCACTAGTCCTACTAAACATCCCAGAGCTACAAACTAATTTCTTTGTCTCTGCATCACTAGCGCACTATGAATTAGGTGTTGTGAACCCTATGTTTCAAAATTGTTGAAACCCTCATCCTCTGCATCAATTTGAAGTTTAGTCTTAACCCATTGAATGAGACCCATATCAAACATCAGGGATATGGTCAATCATTTGTATAACCAATCTTAAAATGAAATATATCATTGGTGTTGCAAACTAATATTTATGCTGCTAAAACCCTGTTTTAGCAAAGGAAGATTCAATTGTCTCCCTTTCATTACAAATCCCAGTGGATGTTCCATTATCCATCCTTTTTGAAGAGTCCTCTATCTCATACCCTTGGTGTGCATAAAGTGGTGTATGTAAAGGTTTGGCAAGGATATCTTTAGAAAACATTTTTTTTCATTAAAACTCTAATTTCTTGTGTACTATGTTTTCACACAACTAGCTATCATAACAAATTGCAGAAAGTATTCTTCCAGTAGTAGTTATGGATATTCAATAACACAAGAAGAAGATCCAGAAAATAAATATAAATACATTGATCTTAAAAAAATCCAGCATCAACTTTTTGGTCAAAGTTTCTATTATATGCCTGTACAAATTTTTGGTGATGGCTATGAGTTTTAAACCATAATTAGCAAATTTTGGTGTTTTCCTCCAGCCATGTATCAAGGTAATGAAGTTGTGCAGCATATCAAGACACCTGGTATGAGTTTTGAGATGTTAAATCATTTTAAAAGTGAATAAGGCTGCTATAGAAAAGGTCACAATGCCTAAACTCACTGGCGTTGTGAACTGGTAATTTATGACAGTTTGTAAGCATTAACACACACCAAAGGATTGTTTTGATTATAACTTTTGAATTCCAATCTGGGTTCCTCTAAAATTTAGTGTGGAGGAAAATCATGATGTTTTTGACTTGATGAAAAAAACTCGGCCTAACCCATTTCGTTTTTTTGGAAAAAAGATAAAAACATCAACTACAGGAAAGTTCGTCGTGCATGTTGTCAAAGGTGATACAAAATCTAACAGTCTAACAAATTTGAGCTATGGGAAGGCTTCCAGCTGTCAGGGAAGGTTTTAATGGTATCCTAGGAGTTAGTTGGACATGATAGACATGTGTTCCATTTCTATATCAAGTATCATAACTTGTTTCAAAAGGCATTTATCACAATAGACAAGATCCCAAAAAATAGGAATTTTTTAGGTTTTTGTTGGAATCTTTTGTAACAAGACTCCTAAACAGAGGAGGATCCTATGTAGATCCTTGGTTTAGACCTCCTTATGGTAGATATATATCATTAAATATATATGAAATGGATTTTGATAAGGAAAGGGTTGGATTCATGATTGAAGAGAGGAGAGAGCTCAAGGAGTAGTTTAGTTGCTCATTTGTAAGCTTGAGGGCCTGTTTGTAACGACATTGTCTACCATTAAAGATTCATGAGAGCTATTATTAGATTGTATTTTTTGTTTTCCTGTTTCTTGTTATCTTCTTGCTTGAACATATTGCAAGTTTTGAGGATCACAACTTCCATTGAATGATGGATTCATGAACATCAGAGGATTTGTTGTAGTTTGCCCATCAAATCATTGTTTATTGTTTAAGAAATATTTAACATGTTTGTAGAAAGGATATATGTACAATGTATGTTCTTCCTTTTGTCATATTCACCATTCTTATATTCATCACTATATATCCCATTTTTGTGGTATATTATTTGATTTCCTTTGATCTGTAGGATTTTATGACTCCATGACCAATGGAATGCCTCTGCAGACAGTTTCTTTCCCTCTCCCTTTATTTCCCAATATTGTTGATCCACCTACTCAAACCATTCAATAAATTTATACTCTGATGGGTACTAGGCTTTCACCTACAATAGTCTAGGTGTGACTTCTAGTGCTAATAGATGGTTTTCTATTACTGGTTAAGGAATTAGGGTTGTTGACTAATCGAGGTTATTGGATTAGGTTTTTGGATGCTAGAGGATCCTATATGTATATTATATTTTAAACAATGTATGATGTCGAATGAATATAGAAGATGGTGGTTTTACTGATTTGGGTTTCCAGGGGAAAAATCTCTATGTAATGTGTGTATTTTCCATTTTATCTTTTCTGTTCTTTTATTGAAATTATGCTTGCAGTAAATAATTGTACAAGGTTAAAATCTACAAGGAGATCACCCCTCTCTTCTTGTTTTGGTGTTTGTGGTATCAATTTGATTGCTATGTGTACACATATTGTTTTGGTGCCATGCCTTTGTGTGAGGTAATGCATTTGAGGCTCCAGGCTTAGTTACCCTACCCTTACATATATTCATACTTGCAACTATTCATCTGATCATTGAATGAAAAGTGGTAGCCTTAGTTACCATTCATAGGTAGCTACATAGGTGACTACAGGTGGGACATTCTTGTAGTACCTGGGGCATATGTTCGTTCATGGTCTTAGTTACCTTGGAGGGTTCCCATCTTAATAAAGGGTACTTGCATTGGTCATGTCTGTTTCACGTATTTAATCATAACTTCTCCTCATAAATTCACTAGAAACTCTTGTGGGAACTTCATCTCCCCTGGAGGGTTGTTTTTCAGACGGCTCCATGAGCCATTGGTTTTCTTTTTGTTGTTATATATTTTTTAGGAGTGTGCTATTTGGTTCCGAGTCTAATTCAATCTTAGGTTTAATTGTGTTTTTATCTGCACATATTATTCTCACCATGGTTGAATCACCATGTCAGTCCCGTCGATTACGAGGACCTGAGATAATCATGGAGGTACAACCACCTCTCAAGCGACGTGATATAGGTGACCGCAAATTCAAACAATCCCATCTATAGTTTGAGGAAACTAGTTCAGTTGACGTGGAAGTGGTTGACAAAATTCCTCCACCCAACTTTAACCCTCCTTTGACTAATCCAAATGCATCTATACTTTTATAGATAAGGGAAATTTTTAGTGAACCTTTTTCTTTGTTCAATGACCCTCACACCATGTCGGGGCCAAGTGTTTCGTATAGTATAGTTGAGCCATCAAGACCATTTTTGAGTGGGACTGGGAGTATCACAATTATTTCCACGTTACAATCCCATAGAATCATTGGAGCTGCACCATCTATGCCAATTTCTACGAGTCTCTCTATTTAGGAGATACCAGTCATGTCCCCTTTTTCATCCATCGGTATACCTAGCATTACCACATTCATCCCATCAGTTACGATGCCCATACTTGGATCTCCTTCCAATGGGGGGATAAGCCTTGGTTTTAGCATGGGGGGTGGAATTCCTTCCACCCCCATCATTCCTATGAGCATCCTAACATTGTCGAGTGTTGGTTCACCTTTTGGATGGAACATTCCTAGTGGTTTTGGAGATGTCCCTAGTCAATCCAGGGTAAATAATGTGTTGGGAGGATTTAATTTCATGTGGGTTAGAACACCTTTACTTAGGGGTACAACCCCTCAGGGAAACTTTTCACAATAAGGTGGCTATCCATTTATCCATGTTAGGATATTTAGACACTTAGGAGTTAGTTAAGATCAACTTGGTCTAATGTGTCATTAGGTAAAAGTGCGTTCTTTAGTATGCATTAGTATGCATTTGTAGTTAGGTAATATGATGGTCACGATATGTTCCTGACATAAAGTGATTCAACGGTTCATATTCTCCTCGATATTAATGAATACATTGCTTTGTGGCTTAACACTCAATTGGTCCATCATCTTTATTTAAAGAGCATGGAGTGTCATTTGTCAATGATTGATTGTGAGAAACTCTCTTGTAAATTATTTGTAATATTTTTCTTTTGCATTAATAAATTGCTCCAAGTGGCCATGTTGGTTGGGGCCATGGATGTTCCTGTAGGGGTTTTACCACATCGAAACATTGATGTGTTGATCATTAATCTAGTTCTATGAGTGGTTACTGAAGGTTTTCATCCTTTGTTGCAATACATTTGTTTTGAAACATGGTATCAAAGAACATTTGAAGATTGTCTCCCATTTTAGATCAATATCATGAATTCGTGTTGCCTCATCTATGGTTTGTATCATTTTTGTACATTTTTGGTCTAAGAGGATTGTTCCATTGCGTTTGGAGCACTCATTTTAGTCAAGAACGCTTTTCATTTCACTTGAAAAGGTTTCCATTTCTGCTAAGCCCTAATATTGGCTCATTACCCCTTAATTGGGCCATATTATATTAGTAATGTTATTTTATTTATGTCAGATTTAGGCCATTAGTTGTAATTATACCTCCTAGTCTCCTATATATACCAAGGAGACGTTTTCATTTTGAATCATCTTGTACTTGAACATTTAAGTGGGGTAAAAGGAGGTTGCCCCCTCGAATAGGCTTATTATCTGAAATTATCTCTTTTTCAAGGCGTTGAGTACTTTTTTTGATGTTTTTCTATGCTATATTGATGTTTGGTTCTTAACATATGGTATCAGAGCTCAAGGTCTTGGGGTTTCGCTGCTACATTTGAGACACCACGACATTTTCACTATAACTTTCTTTCTACAACGTTTCATAAGGAATGGATTGGAGGATATTTAGTAGATGGATCAAGATACGTTGGGTTGAAAATTCAGATCCTGAAGCCATATAATTTCAGAGATACAGCCTGTACAAGATAGGGTTCTGGAATCATCCTGAAATGAGTCATTGTAGAATTTTCGCTATAATTTTTTTTTTGTAATGTTTCAGACCCTGAACTCTAGAGGCCATTTACAGAAATTAGCAAGGTATCTGTGGTAAAAATTTTAGATTTTGGGTCATCTTAAATTTGTAGATAAACCTTGTGTAAGATAGGGTATCTTACTGGTCCTATTGACTAGTCTCAAAAAGGTGTTCTAGGTAAAACAATCATAACTTCTTTCTAGAGTATCCAAATTGAGTGGAACTGGTTTCATTGGATCGTGGATAGTCTGTAGTATTTTGGGTGTGAGTTTCAGAATTTGATATCAATTATTTTGTGCCGGGCATGCTATACAAGTGAGATCTCCTGTAAAGGCCAAAAATCATCAAGTTGTGAGGAAGTTACCGTAAATTCCACTTGGCACATCCAATTTTGATCAGACCTATGGAATTTCAGAGAAGAAATATCAAAGAACTACCTAAAAGAAAGTTTCATACCTAGAAGGGCCAAAACTTGGGAGATAGAATAGAATAAATATTGTCTATCAGAACCGCCTCAAAATCAAGATTCAAAAGTGATGCTTGGCCAACATGCCACCAAAAAATGGACCTTCTACTCCAAATAAGCCTCCAGAAAATCCTAATTGGACTCTTGATGAAGGTGCATACATGCGTAGGGAAATAAATGAACTACAAAAGGAGATGGATTCAATGGAAGCTAAGTTGGATACTAAGATGGATGGCTTAAAAGGGGAGATCATGGAAGTATTGAAAAATTTCGTAACAGAGAAGACACCCGAAAGTGAAAATGCATCCCATGAAATTCACGATGAGGAAACAAGGAAGGTGAATCAAGAATGGAGAAACTCCAACTTTGGTTTGAAGACCAACCATGTTCCAAAGATTGATATGAGGAAGTTTGATGGCAAGGACCCAATCACATGGATACTTCAGATGGATCAATTCTTTGATCTCCATAATGTGCCACATACACAAAAGGTACGAATT
>ML787101.1:0-42702 GCA_009831015.1 Picea engelmannii
AGATTCGACTGCAACACAATCGGGGAAGCTTCCGTCACCCGTGTCCCGTCGCCTCCGACTCCCGAGTTTAATCGATCCCTGTTGGCGACTTAATATCCCAAGCGTGTATACCTACTAGAAATTTTGACGGGCAGTGGAGGCAGTTACACGTCAAACTGACAGGTAGACAATTCTCATACCCGTCAGTAATGACGTGTAAATTTTATTGCCCACTGTCAAATACGGGCTGAGAGGTAAAAAACGGGCTACAGCCCGTCAAATTCCAGGCCTGGTAGAGGGGATGGGGCGTAGGGACGGGTAGCCGACCGGAGGGCGGAGGTGATCGGCGACGGGAGTCGGACGCCGTGAAAGGACGACCGACAAAGGTCGGTTTCGTTTGGCCTTTAGCCTACGCCTTAATTTTCACGACAATGTGGAACGATTTGTCTTTCTTTGGTTTTTCCACATCACATCAAATTAATGAGAATCCCAGTCAAAAACGGCGTACAATCCAAATTCAACCTAAACTATCAATTTCCATAGGTAGTCCACCTTTATGTCCCATGGATTACGGCGATTTGTCTTTCTGTGTTTCTTCTCAACATCCTTTAATTACGGGGAGACATAAATTTTATATGACATGTCCCATTCAACTTGCTTCTAGACTTCTCAATGACGGAAGACTTGTACTATTTATATGTGCCTTACATATCGCATAAAGGCAACTCATTGATTAAGATAGAGAAATGGATAAAGGTTTTGTGTCGATGATGGTTGTGCGGCTTGCCATGATGGCAACCTTGGTAACTCTGGATGCTGCATCTATGACTTCCTCCATATTCCTCCCGTATTTATCTGGGGGAAGTACTTCTTTTCAACCCGGTGAATCTGTTTTGAACAAAGTTGGACTCAAACTGGAGGAGTCTGAATTGACATCGGCCATCGACGCACTTCACGATAGAAGGGACGTGGACGCTCTTTTGTCCTTCAGAGATGCGCTCATATCCGATCCATCTGGATCGCTGCTCAACTGGACAGCACAAAACTCACAGAACGTGTGCTCCTGGAATGGGATCCGGTGCAGAAAGCGCACGAATAGAGTGGTTGCCATAACACTTCCTGGCTTGGGATTGGAAGGTAGTCTTTCACCATCTCTCGGTAATCTTTCATTATTACGCACTATCAATCTTTCTAGTAACTGTCTGACAGGAAGAATTCCACCGGAGCTTGGCCACCTTAAAGCGCTGGGGATACTCGATCTCAGCGATAATTTGCTCTCTGGTCCTATTCCGAAAGCACTGTGTTATTGTACACGTCTTCAACGGATCAAACTTTCACAAAACAACTTGACAGAGACTATACCAACAGAATTCGGTCTTCTAGTCAAGTTGGAATATCTCCGTTTGAAGACCAATAATCTTACTGGAAGTATTCCAACTTCTCTGAGCAATTGCACGTCTCTCCAAGAATTGACCATTGGATTCAACCATCTGACTGGTCCAATTCCCCTTGAACTGGGCTTGCTGCAAAACTTATACAAACTGGGTCTAGAGTCCAACAAGTTGGAGGGTACCATTCCTCCATCTCTGGGAAACTGCTCTTCGCTCGAAATTATATTTTTGGGGGACAACATGTTGTCAGTCAGGATACCACCTCAATTGGGAAAGTTGAAGGAGCTTTCTACACTTTCTGTGTATGGCCCAGGTAATATTTCGGGTTATATCCCATCCGAAATAGGAAATTGCAGCAAACTTGATTGGTTGGATTTAGGATGGAACAAAATTCAGGGCTCCATTCCGATGACTATATTCCAGCTTCCGGTTCTCTCCACCCTAAGTCTGGTTGCCAATAGCCTAGTAGGTACACCTGAGGTCATTGCCAATTTGACTCAATTGACTTACTTAGATCTTTCTAAGAATGCGTTTTCCGGTGGCATCCCTCGAGGCATCGTCAATTTGAATAAGTTGACCTACTTAGATCTTTCTATAAATGCGTTTTCTGGTGGCATCCCGAAAGGCATTGGCAATTTAAGTATGCTTGAAACAGTTTACTTTCATTTGAACAATTTAACAGGGAACATACCTGAAGCAATCGGAAATTTGACCCAGTTGGTCACCCTACATTTTGGTGTAAATCTGTTCACAGGGTACATACCTGAAGCAATTGGCAATTTGACCCAGTTGAGCACCCTACATCTTGGTGTAAATATGCTAACCGGTGGCATACCTGAAGGCATTACAAACCTGAGTAAGTTGACCTATCTACATCTTGGTACCAACATGATAGTGGGTAGCATACCTGAGGGCATTGGCAATTTAAACGAGCTTAAATACATTTATTTGGGTGTTAACAATCTCACAGGTACAATTCCCAATAGTGTGGGAGAATGTGTAGCACTACAAGAGTTGGATTTCTCTGAAAACAAGTTGAATGGAAATATTCTAGAGTCTTTAGGGAACTGCAAGTTTATGATGGTTTTGACATTATCAAACAATTTGTTGTCTGGTAGAATACCACCAACTTTAAATACATGCACAGAATTACAGAGGTTAAAGGTGTCTGAGAACAAACTTAGTGGTACTATAGACATAGACTTTCCAGTTTCTATGGAAATTCTCTCTGCTTCTCATAATAACTTTTCTGGGACCATCCCTGCATCTTTGGCCCTCTTTACCCAACTTCAACTACTGGATTTAAGAAATAATGGATTAATAGGTGAGCTTCCTGATTACCTTGCATTTTTTTATGACTTAAGAGTCTTAAGTCTTGGTTATAATAAGTTGCACGGTTGTATTCCTCAATGGGTCACAAATTTGACCAAGTTGCAGGTGTTGGATTTATCCAACAATAAATTCAGTGGAAGAATGCCATCCAATCTTCATGGGCTCAAGGGATTCAAAAATCTTACATCTTTCAAAGTTAGTGGTAATACACTATATGAGGATATGTGGGTTTTCATCAAAGGCTCTGAGTATCTTATAAAATATGTGTTGGCAACAAACACCATATTTGACCTGTCTAGCAATAATCTTATCGGAGAAATACCTCCAAGCATAGGAAGTCTAAGTACATTGAGATTGTTGAATTTATCTAGAAATGAATTCAAAGGACAAATCCCCAAATCTCTTGGAAAAATACCTACTTTGGAGGAGTTGGACTTGTCCAAAAATAATTTAAGTGGAAGGATTCCTCAAGAGCTCTCTACATTAACTATGTTGGCAGTTTTGGACCTCTCATGTAATACACTTTGTGGTCGAATCCCAAAAGGAACACAATTTGACACTTTCAATGCAACTTCATTTCAAAAGAACCTGTGCTTATGCGGGGATCCTTTAAAACCATGCAAGGAAAGGGGAGGAGCACCGAGAAACACTATTGTTAGTAAAGATCAAGGATGGTTGAGTCGTGTGGATGAACATGTCTCATTAATTACACTAGGATTGGGAGCAGGGATTGGATTTGGTGGAGTTGTAAGTATCATGAGACATTGGATAATGCCCCCCAAAATACAACCATTTTATGGAGTGTATCGATTTCCTAAATGACTTAGTAGTTTGTTCTTCTTGAAAAAATTCAGTAGTTTTGTATGATGAAGATTAATTAATAAAAAGTGTTGATGAATCATGTCCATTGTATTCTTGTCATTGTCATGTATTCTTTGTGTTCTTGTTATGTATTCTTTGTGGAATAATCAAAATATGTATGATGAAAGATTAACCAATAAAAAATTAAAAATGTTGATGAATCATGTCCATTATATTCTTGTCATGTATTCTTTGTGGAATAATCAAAATATGTATGATGAAAGATTACTCCATGGATCATGTCCATTGTATTCTTGTTGTGTATTCTTTGTGTTATTGTTATTTTTTTTAAATAAACATCTACATTATTAAAAAATATCATATTATATATTTAACAAGTAAAATGGTCAAAAAAAAATAAATTCATATTAATAAATTAATGTTCAAACGCCCTTAGCAAGAATTTTTTTTTGATTGCTGTTGCAATAAACTTATGACTGCGCTGCAGACATTTGTAGCACTTGGCTTACTGATTAATATATAATGAGCTTTACACTGATAATGTTATATCATAATTATATCATCTATCAATCACTTTAGGAAATCACCAGCTGCAACTATCATCTATCAATCACTTTAGGAAATCACCAGCTGCAAATATTTTTATGGATGTTGTTGCCGTATTTCCCAATCGAGTTTTGGTCTGTAAAAATTTTTGAAGTTGTTGCCAACGTAGTCGGGAGGTTTATCTATTTTGATGAGCATTCGCTCCGCTGGAATAAGCAACTAGCTTGGATGTTGGTGGAAATGGATCTTGACAAAGGGTTACCAGACACTATAGATATTACTATTGAAGACACACTTCTCTCTCAACCGGTTGACTACTGGCGTGAGCCCTTTGGATGTCACTCCTGTTGGCAACCAGGACATCTCAAGTATTTTTGTCCGGACTCCCTGGAGCATAAAGTCGACACAGAGAAACCAAAGATACCTCCTATCCTAAATGGAAGTTTCAGAACAGAGAATTTAGACTGTGACTCCTTCATTGGTAAGATGCAGTTTTTCTTCCCCTCTTTTTTTATAAACTCTTCTCCGATGAGTTTAATGATTTAAAGGATAATAAAAGATGGGTACACGATATTTTTGGAGATTTTTGGGATCTCCTTTTGAAAAAGGTGGATGATTCAGGTTTTCTCCCTGGATTAGTTTCTGATGGGTTGGGTATTGGTTGTTCTCCTCGGTGCCCCCCAGAGACACACAACCCCTTCCTCCCCTTGACTTTGTAATGTCTGTTGATGACCCTTCCAGTCTTGTTGGTTCTAAACTACTCTCCACTATTGGGAAAGGATCACCTACCTCTACTTCGGTTTGCAACATTAACTTCACTCCTGTATCAGAGTCGGGGAGCCATACATAAGCTAGACAGGTCTTGTTTTAAGGGAATTGAACAAAAAGGATAATCCTTTGAGAACATTGTCAAAGGAAGCACTCTCTCTGGATGACGTCTCTTTCGTGTTCCACGAATTGAAGGATGACTAAGAGGTTGAGGCTGCCGGATCAGATTCCACTCCATCTGCGGTTGATCTCTTTAATTAGATGGATTGCAAGAAATGTAAACTAACTTAACACAAAAGTATTTACTTTTCAACATTCATACTATGGAATTTAATCATTCCATTTTCACGAAAACTTGTGTTCTGTGTCTTTTAATCAACTTTTCATATTTCATAGAGATCATAAAGGGGAATAGCTGTGCAAGATGGACTTTCCTCTGAATTCTTGTAAAAGAAAAGGAATTTTAAATTTGATATAAAAATTATTTAAATGTCTTATTTTTAATATAAATAATTATTAAATTAAAAATGAAATAATAAATAATTTATATATATTTTTCATAAAAAAAAAATTTAAATATTTATTTAAATTTTTAATAAATTATAAAATTATTAATTTCTTAATATTTACAATTTATATATATCAATATAATTAAAATTAACATTCTATATATATTAATATAGATTTATTTTAACCTTTTATTTATCAAGTGTTTTAAAAAATCAAATATGTAAAGGTGCAAACCTTTAATTTTTTTTAAATTTTACAATTTAAAAAATGTTTTTATATCAAGATACTTTATCCCTCAACTCTGTGATAAATTAAAGATTAAAAATAATCTATATTAATTTAATACATTAATATTTAAATATTAAAAATATATATTAATATTTTTTAATATATATAAATCCACATACTCTTTTTTTTATTATTATTATTCATTTTATTTTTTAAATATTTTATAATAATGAAAAAACAAACCACAAAACTTGGAACCAAGAAAAAAAACTCAAATCACGGGATTATATTGTACAAAGTTCAATGTTTTAATCTTTTAATTCTGTGAATATATATATATATATATATATATATATATATATATATATATATATGATGATGATGATGATGATGATTAAGGTCTACTAAGACTTAATTGGTCTATCGAACCTTAAGACTATAAGTGATTACTTGTAATTCTTTAGAATTTTGTTTTTGTGCTCGAAAAACATTAAGAGATCTTCTCAAGATCGATTTTTTTTATTTTTCAAAACAAATTAAAGAAATGAATAAATAAATTTATATAAATTGTTTAAAATTATATCAATTAATTTTTTTTTAAGGAGAAAAAAATCGAATAAAACTTATATAATGGATTTGATTCGTTATTGACGTTGTTTCTCTTTTAATAATAGATCCAAAACTTAACCTCAAATAAATGGTTAACAATGCCTCATTGGTAGCTCTCTTCCCAATTAACATTGTAACATGTGTTATATATATATATATATATATATATATATATATATATATAACGGAGATTCACCTTCTTTAGATGCACTAAGTACTATTACAAAAAAAAACTAAGTACTATTACAAAAAAAAAATCTCTATTGTGGATTTTACAATCCATTTATGGAGTCATAAATTTCACACCAAAATTATATGGTTTCCATACAAGAAGAAATATATTTTCCCCACCTATCATAAATGAAATAAAAAAAAGTTTCATCATGTTATTGCCTATTCTACATCATTCACCAATAATAATAAACAATCTTTTGTTACTTAAATTTTTATTTAGAGTTATAGTATAGAGTAAAAAAAAAATATTCAAAAATAACAAACACATACATAATCTAATCTAGAGTCTTTTAGCTCTAACATTTTATCCTATTTGTTGACCATAGTTTGAGAGGCTATCTACTTACGTATTTAGTTCTCTAAAAACATGGGTAAATATATCATCTCAAATAGTTGAGCATTTTTATCTTATTTGTTCACCATCGTTTGCGAGGCTATCTATTTAAGTATTTAGTTCTCTAAAAACATGGGTAAATATATCATCTCAAATAGTTAAGCAGTAACTTATTTAGCTCATAAGCCAAAGCCCCTAATAGAACATTTTGAATTTGAAGGTGACCCTTGATCAAATTAGTGGCTAAAAAAGAGTGACTAAAGACTTGAATCTGAGAAACACCCTTTTTTGTAACAATTTTAAGAAGACGTCTTAAATCCATTAATTCAACTAAATTATTAGTACTGGAACCCAAGCCAACTTCATATAAAATTCCTTTGAGAAATAAAAATAATACCCCCAAAGTTGTAGAAGTTACCTTGGTTAAATCCATCAAAGAATATCCATGAAGGAAACTCTGAATAAAGTATATGCTTGTGAATATACTTGGAAATTTGGCACCTAATGATCTTCAAACAATTCTGTATTTTGAGACAACCATGTGCCTTAACGAATGTGGCATGGGAGTGCTTGAAATATTTCATATCCTTCTTTTGAAACAAATACCATATTTTCTAATCCAATGTAGGTCTATTTGAAACACTTGGAAAATATATTGACTATTATTCATCTTTCAAAATTTGTTGTGCAAATGGAGAAGAAATCACAAAATGAGAAATGGATTCTACCTCATTGTTGTAATGAATACACATTCTTGGCCCTTGATTGCCCCTCTTTTGAAACATTTCCCATGTGATAACACTGTTCATAAGAGCTAGCCAGATGAAGATTCTAGTCTTCTTAGAAGCCTTTATTTTCCATACTTTAGATCACCACCAAATCTCCTCTTAATCCTCACTTGAACGTAATGAATTCCAACCCATTTGAGATGTGTATGATCTAGAAGATATGTTCTTAGACAAGGCCAATGTGTACATCTCATCTTTTAACATGTCATTACCTTTTCTCAATTCTGCCACAAACAAATTCCAGATATCTACCCACTCTCCTTCAATTTCTAGAGACTAAGAAAATCTCTAGCCCCAATGCAAAATATTAGTAGTAGTAGGATCCCATAATTCATTTAAATTAAAATTCCTTGTCATTGACGATGATTCCTTAAATCTATATCAAGAATAATTTCTTCTCCACAACCTATTATGTAATAATCCCCTACTCTTACATGTTCCCCATTTCTAATCTTCCAAGATAAAAAGTTACTATAATAGGGAATGCATTGGCCAATGCTTTAGAGTGATTAGAGACATTCTATACACTCTTTTTAGTGCTTCTAATATAACACTCTTTCTAGTGCTTCTAATCTAGTCTAGGATTGTACTAGAACTAGATAAGGGAAAATGGATCATTGACAGAGAACCCAATGTCACCATCGCTACCACAAAGATCCAGCTAGGGGAACCATAAGACCTTCAAGAAAGGGAGCGCCTCTTCCACTCACAGATATGGGTGAAGGGTATCCCACTCCATTTTGTTGTTGAAAATTGTAGCTAGAAGAACCTAATCTCAGTAGAGGTCATCAAGAGGTTGAAGCTAACAATAATGCCACACCCTCAGCCATACACCATCGGTTGGCTCAGCTAGGGAAGAGATATTTATGTCAGCCAACAATGGTGCCTGCACTATTGCATCAAAGCCTTCAAAGATGTGGTATTTGGTGATGTTTCCCCCTTGAAGTTTGTGATGTTATTTTAGGAAAACCATATATGTGGAAGCGTCATGGTGTTTATGAATCTAGGCCTCATGGTGTCATTATTACTTTGGGAGGTTTTTTCTCTATAGGTTACTGGAGGCAATCCCAACTACTCCGGTCTCTTTGATCTTTGCAAAGCAATGAATAAAGGTGGTCTCTTAGAATAGAGGATTTTTCCTCTTTATTGTCTAGTCAGAAGGTGAACGAAAGGTCACTGCAACCACCAAAACATCTGCAGGAGGTCTCTCTACACAATAGAAGAAAGTGTACAAGATAGTGGAAGAACACAAAGACATCTTTTTATCACCTATTGGGTTTCCTTTGCAATGTCAGGTAAAGCACTAAATTGATTTGAGACTTGGTGCTCCTCTGCCTAATGGCGTTGTATATAAGCACTCTATAATGAGAATGAAGAATTCAAATGCCAGTCTAAGAGATTATTCTGAAGGTCCACATTTGACCAAGATCCTCACCTTGCAGGAGCCCAATTATTTTGGTACAAATGAATGACAAGTCATGGGGTTAGAGTTCTAGAGGGCATACTTATAGAGGTAATAGTTCCACGTGTCATAGTTCCAGAGGTTAAAGTTCCAGAGAGCATAGTTTCAAAGGTCATAGTTCCATAGGTCATAGTTCCATAGTTCAAAGTTCCAAAGGGTGTAGTTCCAAAGGTAATAGTTCCACCGGTCATAGTTCTAGGGGTCATAGTTCCAAAGGTCATAGTTCCACACTTCATAGTTCTTGGGGTCACAGTTCAAGAGGTCATAGTTCCAGAGGTGATTCCACAGGTCATAGTTACAGAGGTCAAAATTCTATAGGGAATAGTTCTAGAGGTCATAGTTCCATAGTTCAAAGTTCCAATGGGTGTAGCTCTCAAGGTCATAGTTCCAGAGGTCAAATTTCTAGAGGGTGCAATTTCAAATGTCATAGTTCTCGGGGTCATAGTTCCACATGTCATAGCTCCAGGGGTCAAAGTTCCAGAGGGTGTAGTTCCAAAGGTCATAGTTCCAGAGTTAAAAGTTACAAAGGGCATAGTTCCAAAGGTATGTTCCATAGGTCATAGTTCCCGGGGTCACAATTACATAGGTAATATTTCCACACTTCATAGCTCCTTGGGTCATAGTTCGAGATGTCATAGTTCTAGAGGTCATTCTAGAGGTCATAGTTCCATAGGTCAAATTTCTAGAGGGCGTAATTCCATAGGTTATAGTTCCATGAGTCATAGTTCCAAAGTTCAAAGTTCCTAGGGTCACAGTTCCAAAGGTCATAGTTCCAGAGGTCATTCCAGAGGTCATTCCACAGGTCATAGCTCCAAAGTTCAAAGTTCCAAAGGGAGTAGTTCCATAGATCATAGTTCCATGGGTCATAGTTCATGGGGTCACAGTTCCAAAGGACGTAGTTCCACAGGTAATAATTCCACAGGTCATAGTTCCTGGGGTCATAGTTCCAGAGGTCATAGTTCCACAATTCATAGTTCTTGAGGTCATAGTTCCACATGTCATAGTTCCATAGGTCGTAGTTCCAAAGGTCATAGTTTGACATGTCATATTTCCAAAGTTCAAAGTTCCAAAGGGCGTAGTTCTAGAGGTAATAGTTCCATGGGTCATAGTTCCTAGGGTCACAGTTCCATAGGTCATAGTGACACACTTCATAGTTCATGGGGTAAAAGTTCTAGAGGTCATTCCACAGGTCATAGTTCCCGAGGTCAAAGTTCTATAGGGCATAGTTCCAGAGGTCATAGTTCAACATGACATAGTTCCAAAGTTCAAAGTTCCAATTTAGGCGTATGACCCAGAGGTCATATGCTGTTTGGAAATTTGAAATTTGGAACTATGACCTATGGAACTATGCCCTATAGAAATTTGAACTTTGGAATTATGACCTGTGGAATGACCTCTAGAGCTATGACCTATGGAACTGTGATCCCAGGAAATATGAGGTCACAGTTTTAGAGTTCATAGTTCTACAGGTCATAGTTCGTGGGGTCACAATTCCAGAGGTCATAGTTCCAGAGGTCATATTTCTACAAGTCATCATTCATGGGGTCACAATTCTAGAGGTCATAGTTTCACACTTCATAGTTCCCGAGGTCATAGTTTGAGAGGTCATAGTTCCCGAGGTCATTCCATAGGTCAAAGTTCTAGAGGGTGTATTTCCACATGTGATAGTTTCACAGGTCAAAGTTCCATAGTTCAAAGTTCCAAAGGGTGTAGTTCTCGAGGTCATATATTTGGAACTTTTAACTATGAAACTATGACCTATGGAACTATGAACTCTGGAACTATGCCCTTTGGAATTATGACCTCTGGAGCTATGAATTATGGAATGAACTCTGAAACTATGACCCTAGGAACTAGGACTCATGGAACTTTAACCTCTGGAACTGTGACCCCAATAACTATGACCCGTGGAACTATGACCAATGGAACTACACCCTTTGGAACTTTGAACTATAGAATTATGACCTATGGAATTACCTCTGAAACTATGACCTCTAGAACTGCGACCCCATGAACTATGACCTGGGGAACTATGACCTATGGAACTATGACCCCATGAACTATGACTCCTGGAACTATGATCTCATGAACTGTGACCCCATGAACTATGACCCATATAACTGTGAACTCTAGAACTACGCCCTCTAGAACTTTATGACATATGGAATGATCTCTGGAACTATGACCTCTGGAACTATAACCCCAGGAACTATGACCTACGGAACTATTTCCTCTAGAAGTGTGACCCAAAGAACTATGCCCAATGGAACTATGACCTTTGGAACTATGCCCTTTGGAACTTTGAATTTTGTAACTATGACCTGTGGAATGACCCTAGGAACTATGACCCGTAGAACTATGACCTCTAGAAATATGACCTGTGGGACTATGACCCCAGGAAATATGACCTATGGAACTATCACCTGTGGAGACATGACCCCAAGAAATATGACCTTTGGAAATATTCCCTCTGGAACTTTGACCTCTGGAACTATGACATGTGGAATGGCCAATGGAACTATGGCCTCTAGAACTGTGACCCCAAGAAATATGACCTATGGACCTAGATTCATTTTTCTCGTGGGAACATGAGTAACTACATCTGTTAACTCCAATTGACATTGAGGGGGGCCCCCATCATCTCCATCACCCGCACATCCTTCATTATTCTCTCTTCCGTTGGTATTAAATTCCGGATTTCCAAATGTGAGGATTACATTTATAAATCATATTTTGCATCCGATGAGTGCCCTTCCAATATTAGATTAGGGTTCAACCCATTTTTCAAAATTTCCCCTTCATACAATACTTATGGTGCAAGATGATTTCCACTTTATGAGAATTAAATATTTTTTAAAATTCATTTATTGTTGATTAATAAAAATAAAATATTTATATACATTTTAAAGTGTTGAAATAAGAGAACATACTTTTTATTGACCATTGTGAGTGTTAAATATATAATTTTTTAATTATTTATTTTGTCTTTGAATGTGGAAAAAACTATCATAACTTAGTTTTCAAGTGGCCCTGATCCAACTTGGATCCACACCACAAAAATTGGCTATTGACTTAGGTTCTGTGATGATTGGAATAGACAAGGTTCATGGCTATGTATGAGGTAGGAAATAGGTTTCATGGAGTGAACGTCCCCATGCCATCCTAATCGATGTTCACCCTTGCATTAATATAGTACTCTTGATGTAAATGGGAATGAAAATGAATGAAAATAAAATTTTGATTCGACAAAAAAAACACGAGACATTATTTCTCTAATGTAATTGAGAAAAAAAAAGAGGAGAAAATAGGAAAAGAAAATGCTAAGCTTGGGAGGAGCACATCTCACATCTCATGTAGGTGTTAAAGACTTTGAAAAAAAATCAATGGTTGGCTAACCTCAAGAAATGCGAGTTTTCTTAGTTGTCACTTGTGTATTTGGGGTATTTGATCGGTGGAGGAGAGCTTAAGAGGTCATAGTTCATGGTGTCACAGTTACATAGGTCATAGTTCCTTCCAATGGAAGTTTCTCAAGAAATATTTTTGAGAAAGTAACAAAATGCCCTGGATACCCCATAATCTTTATGTGTCATCTTTGTAGGATAAACATACTCCTTAAACTATATATCTCATAGGAATGGGTGCAAAAATGGTCAAAATTCTTTTTTGGATAAGATTGTTAGTCATCCAAGGGAATGTCCACCAGTCCTTGTAGGGTATCCAAAAATCAAGAAAGACATCCCAACATGCCCTGAACATTCCTCTAGAATTCCCACCCTCATTTAGGTGTACTTGAGACTAGGATGTCACCATTTGGGGTACCTATATTTGGGGGAGACATCTCCATGCTTCATAGGGAAATAACAACTCTCTTATTCAACAGACTAGGTAATACATGCAAAAATAAACATGAAAAGGAGAAGCCAAATTTATGGAGCTTTGACATCAACTTTTTATTATCATGATAGTCATTTATAGTCATTGATAGTCATATCTAGAAGAACCTATATTTTTATTTTTCTTTGGCTTCTTTATTTTCGTAAGATTATGCAAATACATACCGTATCAAAGAGCGAAGGATTTGTCAAGCACATTCCACAAAATGAGAAAAAAAATCCATAGCGCAAGAAGAAAAACTCCAAATGATGTGCTATGACACATCCCTACAAAAAATACTACCAACTACAAATATCCACACTTGACACCTCTCTTTCACTAACACATAAATTATCCATTTAATAACCATGCTAGAAGAACATCAAAAAATTTATGAAATAATCATCATATCCTTTACATGTCTTCCTTGGAATTTCAAAATTAAAGATGTAAAAATAAAAAAATTATTGTTGAACAAATAATTTTGATATTAGCTTTGAAAGAACTACAAATTGTAGCTCGAATTAAAGGAATAAAAGATTCCATTGATGTAGCCAAAACATGCACCTTCCATGGCCATATTCAACATACTTTCAATACAATGTAATATGTAATTGTCGAGGCACAATCACAGTCTCTTATCTTTCAAATGCAATCTGAATTCAAGGGAAAGACAACCACAAACAATCATTGTAGAAACTGTAAGAATTTGAACCAATAAGAGTATAAGTAGTTCCCACCATGCATTATAGCATATTTGTATACGATTCCAGAACCACCGGAGAAACATTGTGTGGAATTTCTCACAAAGATCTATTTTTTGTTGAAATTTTATTTATTGAGATTGTATATTGGAGAGGTTTCTATTATATTTTAGCCCAAGTTTCCATAATGAATTCCTCACCTTGACACATTGCACAAATTATCAGAGATTATATAAACATATAAAAATATATATAGGAGAGTCTTGAAATATTTCAAAGCACAACAATATCACGTAAACAACATTCCCTTTCTCACGTAAACAACATTCCATTTATTTCAATATAGGAGACTCTTGAAGTCTTGAAATCCTTCATTTCATTAGGCCAGATAAGTTTTTTGCAGTACATGCAGAATGAAAAATTTCAAATGAAAATTGCCCAAGATTGAGAATAAGAGATTTTTGTTGAGAGAGGAAATATAAATATGGAAGTTGCTACAAAATTGCTAGAAATATTTCATAATTTGAGACCGAATATAGAATTATGTGTTCATCAAAATTCAAAATAAAAAAAGTAGATCAACAAAATTTTACGGTCAGTGTTCTTGATATAGAAGAGAGACAACATTCAATATAAGTTTATGATCAAGGAAATCTATGTTGTTTCAAGTTTTTTAGTAGAAGATACTGCAAGGTTATATCATTACTCTTTCAACCCAACAAGTATAAGGTAACTCATCATGCAATCTATAAGGAAACCCCCTCGATGTCCCAATACTCTATTGACCCCACCAACAAATCGACACCCTATTGGATTTAAGTGGTTTTATGACCTATGGAATTGTTATCCCAGAAACTATGACCTGTGGAACTATAGTGTCCCCAAGGCCGAGCCCCGTCACAGATCATGTTTTATGCAAAGAATTGTAAATGTGTTCTATAGGCTGGTGAGCCAAGTGTTGTATAAGCTGTAGGCTTATGTGTTTTGTTAGGCCAAGGAGCCTAAGTGTTGAAGGCCAAGAGCCTATTGATGTACTTGTATGTATGCAGATCAATTAATAAAATATAAACACCGCCAGTGCAGACCGACCACGATGAATGAGTGATGGGGAATTGAGCGTCCACAGAGTGGGAAAGGAACTAGGGGCTGGAAGGTGGGAAAGGGGCTGAGTGATGAGCCTAGGGGCTTAAGCCTAGGAAATAATATTTTAATATTATTTCCAAAAAGAGCCATGTGCATATTATTTTATCCTAAGTCCTTTTTGGAAGGACACGTGATTTCCCAAGTGGTGGGAGGAAGGCGTACGGATGGAACGCATGCAGTTCCCAGGGTGACAAGTGTCAACCCTGGTGCATGCAAATAAAACATATGAAGAAATCCGTGAGGGGGGTTGGCATCCATTCGATCCAACTGCCTGAGCAAGAGCCATGTAAGCCAGTCTGCAAGAGACCTGCGTGTAATCCTGTTACAGAAAAGGAAAGTTGTAAAGCCTGTGTTGTCCGGAAGAAACCGTGTACACCCATGTCCCGAGCGGTAAGTCTGTGTTTGTTCTAGGCAAACCCGGGAGCGCATTTCCTGAACCAGAACCCTGTGTTGAACTCGAGTGGAAGAATCCTTGGTTGTTGGGGAAAAGCTGAGCTAGCCTGTACATGGAGCCCTGTTCCGAAAACATCACCGTGAGATCATCCCGTGACTGCTGAACCGGTTGGGGAAGCCTGTGTCTATTTTCCCTGTGGGTTGTTGTAACCACGCAGTTCTGGATTGCGTGAGGCTTATTGGCCTGTGAGCGACTCCTCCAGGTGAGAGAGTGCACAGAGGGAGAAGAGAATTCCTGGAAGGAACCCTATAGCTGCCATAGAGCCCGGAGACTTCCAGTCCAGTCTGTTCCTGTAACCCAAGGTAAGGGAGACTGGAAGTCGAAGGACTGTCTAGGTGACAGAGAAGGTGCACTCTCCTGGGGTGGAAGAGGCATGTGGGGAATGAGGTTCTGTGGGCAGTGAGCGTGGGAGATTCCTGGGAGAGATTTCTTCCTAGTGGATGTATATGTGCTATCTTCCCTATAACCTCAGCTTAGCCTAGGATTCCTTACCTTGGGGTGGAGCTCGGTCCTAGCTCGAGGGTCACCCACTGTTGAGCTGATGAATAGTGTGGTCTAAGACTGGGAGGTTTGTGGAAGGCCTGCACTTGGTTGGTGAATTCTACAACTGTTCAAAGATAAGTATCTGAACTATGTTTGATCACATTTGGCATGACTATGTTGTTTATGTATCATGTTTTCCACTGTGTAAATGAAGTTACTGTTGAATGATATGGCTTGTTTAATTGTAGCAGTAACTTATATATTTTACTCTGAGAATTAAGTGTGTTTAATTGTGTTAAATGCATGTGGTTATAATTCCTGTACGAATTATGTAAACATTCATGTATAGAATGGTAACTGAGAGGTTTGGAAACCTCGGTAGTGAAAGGGTACACTACAAAGTGGTATCAGAGCGAAGGTTTTGACACTGAGCCTAGATGGGCCAGTTGAGTGGTCTTTGGACCGAGGGTGAGAGGAGAAATTGTGTTTGGAGGACCAATTTCGGACCCTGGTATGGCCCGGAGTGTATATGAGTTACTTAACCGTGCCTATAAGCTCAGGAAGTATAGTGGTGCTGTGAAACCGAATCTGGTATGGTCTATGACCACAAGGAGACAGGTCTCTACACCAATGGTGTTAGAACTGTCGGATTTGTTCGGGAGGGAAGGCAAACCCTTGTAACCATCAGATCTGGAGAACGTGCACAAGGTTTAAAGCCTTTGGATACTACACAGGAGTTTAAACTCGGAAGGATCGTGAGTCGTAATATCCCTGTGGGATTATCCGTCAACCGTCCGAGTTGACAGAAGTTGCGCAGGATTTAAGTCCTCATGGGTAGAGGAGAAGTCCCGGAGAGGCGTCGGGATATTAGAGTCATCGGTGTTTTACTAAAGCAGAGAATCGAGACCTTGTGATTCTCGAGATCCCGAGGAGGGACCATAGCCGTAGGATCTTAAGGAGGACATGTGTTAGACTCCTAGAGAGAGTCGGAGAATCGGAGTTCTCAAGAACATAGAGATCTCTTCACATGGAATCGCGATCTGCGATATCACGACAAGATCTGGACCGTTCATATTAGGGAACACATGGTAGAGATCTGCCATCGCGGAAAGTCCCGACAAGGAGCATGTCCATTGGTGTTTGAAGTTCATCAGGAAATCAGGAACCCTGGTGACAAGTGATTCATACACTTTGAAACTCCGAACCCCGAAACCCTGAAACCCCGATGAGCGGTCGATTATGGTCACGGGGTAGAGGTCACATGGACCTGACTTAACCGCGAAGGGTTAAAGAAAAATGCGCGTCGGCATATTGAGAATCGGGATATCGGAGATCTCGGAAGCAAAGGTTTCATGCATTGGAAAATCACGATACGCAATTTCTCGATAAGGCCTAGGAACGTGGGGCCACACCGACTATCAGGAGGATAGGTGGCAGATTTTTAGCAACAAGTGAAAGGACTGTTGACAAGTCAATGACTGGGACCCATCGGGGATCCCGTGAGCGTATGAGCATTGACATTGAAACCATCGAAACCCGACGGGGTAAGGTGGAGGTCATATAGTATGGTCATGTGGACCAGAGGCTGAGCCAGGAGAGCTAGCCAGTGTAAAAGCACATCGGGAATCGGAGGATCGGAGGTTGTGAATGCATGTGCATCGCGACATCACAAATTTCGAAATCCCGATAAGAGGATTGATCACGGTCATGGGTAGTGATCGTATGGTGAGGCTATAGCCCGGAGGGCTAGCACGGATGGAGTCCATCGAAAATCGGGAAATCGGGGATTCCGCTGTCAAGAGTTTTGGCACATTTAGATTCGTGAAACCCCGATAAGGGAAAAGGCTGGGGTCACGAGTCAACGGTCACATGATGTAGAGCCCATAGCAGGGGCTACCGCGTAAAGGTAGCGCATCGGGAAATCGAAAATCGGGGATTCAACCCACCAGAACACTGTCGGTTTCAAAATCCCGATAGAGGTAACCTCGATAGAAGGAAGGGAGACCTCGAAGAGTTTTCTGTGGGAGGAAAATTTTCCGATAAGGAAATAGGAGAATTTCAAGAAACCCGAAAAACACAGAGCCAGACAGAGCTCAGAAAACTTGTGAAGTTGAAATGTCTTTCGTTCTTGTTCATATTAGTTATAAACGTTGTGGATTATTCATGAAGTTTAATGTCCTAACAATTTTGAATTGGATTGCACAGTGCGTGTTCAGAATACGACAGAGGGAAAAACTCCAGTTAATCAACGCCGAGTATGGAGTGGGGAAGAGTGCAAATTACCCCTGAAATGGAAGACGAACGGGAAGGAAAGGATGTTAACCTAGGAGTCGAAGGATCGAACTCGAATGGGCATGGAAAGGAGATGGATAAGGAAGGACATATAATGAAAATCCTTGAAGGATTGCAAAGAGAGTCCAAGGAGCGTCGAGATGATAGCCGAAAGCTCATGAAAGTCAAGGATCGGCAACGGAAATTAAACTTAAAATTCTTGCAGAGTCTAGAAAGAATAGAGAAGAAACTTGAGAAAGGAAGAGACTCAAGTACGATAGAGAGTCACAGAGACCATGGGAGAAGAAGTAGATCGAGGAGTGGTAGCCGACGTCACAGTCGCTCCCAAAAACATTCGGACAGGGAGACACACAGTAGTTCGAGCCCGTCCCCTACCAGAAAACATCGAAAATCTGGAAGGGAGGAATTGAAAGGGGAGATGAATAAAATTAAGCCTCCAAAATTTGATGGAGAACATAAGAAGGAGGAAGATGTTGAGACATGGTTGCTAGGCATGAATAAATACTTCCAACTGCAGAATTATTCTGCCCATACAGAGGGAAGAATTGCAATGTACCAGTTGAAAGGAAAAGCGTCCATGTGGTGGGATCAGTTTGTGCAAGTGAAACACATTCAAGAGAAAGAGGTCACTTGGAAGGAATTCAAGAGGTATTTCGAGAAGAAATACCTGACTAAAAGATACTATGACAGAAAGATGGAGGAGTTCTTTGAACTCAAGCTAGGAAGCATGACCATTGATGAGTATGAACGAAGTTTTCTGGAACTGTTGAAGTATGTTCCATTCATCAAGGACGAGGCTGTCAAAATTCAGAGGTATTTGAGTAGACTGCCACCTTCCATTGGTGACAAGATTCAATACGATGATCCTAAGACCATGGAAGAAACCATAAGAAGGGCGAAATGCCTATATGAACAACAGAGAGAAAATCCTACCTTTCGGAAGGCTTGGGATAACCAGAAGAGGTTTAAGAAAGAACAGAGGCAGAAGGGAAGAAAGCCTTCCTTTTTCAGAAACAGTCCTTGGGGACAGTCATCTTTTAAAGATCCCAGGAAAGTTGAAGGGAATGAACTGATGTCAAGGCCTCCACCCATGGAGTGTTGGGGTTGTAAAGGGAATCATGGGTACAGAGACTGCCCCCACAGAAAAGACAAAGAAAGATCTGTCCATACTGTTCAACAAGCTGAAACAGTGGAGGATATGGGCAGCAGAATGCCGAGGATATACACAGCCCTGGACAGCAAGCAAGTAGAATTTCAATCACATATGATTGAAGTGGAAGGTATGATCAACAACCGACCACTTGTTATTTTGATTGATTTAGGGGCTAGCCATAGTTATGTAGATCCTAGAGTGGTGGAAAGTTTGCATCTAACGAAGAGCAAACATGAGAAGTCTTGGTTAGTGCAGTTAGCCATAGGGACCAAGAGGAAGGTCACTGAATTGGTTAAGTCCTGTTCAGTGGACATGAAAGGAATGAGCACTAAGGCTGAATTGAATATTCTGCCTTTAGGCTCATATGATTGCTTAATTGGGATGGACTGGTTGGACCAACACCATGCCCTTCTGGATTGTCGTAACAAGAGATTCACATGTGTAAACGAAGAAGGAAATCAGGTAACAATCCAAGGAATTCCCAGAGCCGTGGATGTTAGAGAAATCTCAGCCATGCAGCTGAAGAAATGTTACCGGAAAGGCTGTCGTTTATTTGCAGCCCGGGTGGAGGAAGCATTCCAAAATGTGGTCCCAAATCTGGAAGACCACAGGGTGCTCAAAGAGTTTGAGGACGTGTTTCAGGAGGTGCTTGGGATACCTCCAAAGAGGGACATCGATTTTTCCATAAATCTGATGCCTGGAGCAGCCCCAGTTTCAAAAGCTCCTTATAGGATGAGCACACCAGAGCTGAAAGAGTTGCAACTGCAGCTCGAAGAGCTATTAAAGAAAGGCTACATTTGTCCCAGCGTGTCACCGTGGGGAGCCCCAGTCCTATTTGTGAAGAAGAAAGATGGGACGATGAGGTTGTGCATTAACTTTAGACAGTTGAATAAAGTCACTGTCAAGAATAAATATCCTCTGCCAAGGATTGATGATCTTTTTGATCAGTTAAAGAATGCGAAAGTATTTTCGAAAATAGATCTTCGATCTGGGTATCATCAAGTGAGGATAAAATATGAAGACATCAACAAGACTGCCTTCAGAACAAGGTACGGTCATTATGAGTTCACTATGGTGCCGTTTGGACTGTCCAACGCGCCTGCTGTCTTCATGTGCTTAATGAATGGAGTGTTCAGAAATTATCTAGACAAGTTTGTCATAGTCTTCTTAGACGATATCTTGGTGTACTCCAAGACAGAGGAAGAACACGAACAACATCTTAGAATGGTGTTGTAGGTGTTGAGAGAACACCAGTTGCATGCAAAAATGAGCAAGTGCTCATTTTACCAAAAGCAGATCCATTATCTAGGACACATTATTTTTAAAGAGGGGATCGACGTGGATCCTGAAAAGGTACAGGCCATTCAAGAGTGGCCAGTGCCAAGAAATGTGACAGAAGTTAGATCCTTTATGGGTCTGGCAAGTTATTATAGGAGGTTCATAACCGGATTTTCAAGGATAGCTCATGTTATCACTTCCTTGCAAAGGAAGGAGAAGAAGTTTCAGTGGACTGATGAATGTGAGAGCAGCTTCCAACAATTGAAGCAGCTGCTCACTAGTGCTCCAATCCTAAAGATTGCAGATCCAGACAAGGATTATGTAGTATGCACAGATGCGTGTAAGGAAGGGCTGGGAGGAGTTCTCAACCAAGAGGGATCTGTAATTTGTTATGAATCCCGGAAGCTGAAAGAGCATGAAAATAATTATGCCACTCATGATTTAGAGCTGGCATAAGTTGTCCATGCATTGAGGAAATGGAGACATTACCTCATGGGCAAGAAATTCGAATTAAGAACAGACCACAATGGTCTGAAGTATTTATTTGATCAACCAACTTTAAATGCCAGGCAAGTTAGATGGTTGTAATTTATGTGCGAATATGACTTTGATATCAGGCATATCAATGGGAAAGACAATAAAGTGGCTGATGCACTCAGCAAAAAAGTGCATGAATTACATGCTACAACCATTCGCATGTACAGAACTGAGTTGAAAGACAGAATTCTTGAAGCTGCAAATGCTGATTTGCAGTACAAAAGACTTGTAGCAAAGCTACAATAGTGTGAGAGACCACAGACCGAGGAAGGTTATACCTTAGAAACTGATAGTCTACTTCTGTATAAAAACAGAGTGTATGTACCTAATGACCGAGAATTGAAGCTGGAAATTCTAAAAGAAATTCATAATGTGACTTATGCTGGTCATCCTGGATATCAAAAGACTGTGGCAGCAGTCAAAAGCCATTATTTTTGGTCGGGGTTGAAGAGGGAAATTGCTGAATACATCGCCAGATGTATGGAATGACAGAAGGTCAAGGCTGAGCACAGACACCCAGCATGGTTGTTGCAACCTTTACCTATTCCTGAGTGGAAATGGGAAGTGGTAACAATGGATTTTATCACAGGATTTCCCAGAACAAGCAAGCAGCATGATTCAATCATGGTGGTGGTGGACAAGCTTACTAAAGCTGCCCATTTTATTCCACTGAAAACCACCCACAGAGCAGCAGATGTTGCTGATATCTTTTTAAAAGAAGTTGCATGCTTGCATGGAATTCCTAAGACAATTGTGTCTGATAGGGACCAGAAATTCACTTCGAATTTCTGGAGAGGACTATTCAAGGGATTCAGAATGAATCTGAACTTCAGTACAACATATCATCCCGAGTCTGATTGACAGATAGAGAGAGTAAACAGAGTAATAGAAGACATGTTGAGAATGTATGTGATGGATAAACCATCAAGGTGGGAAGACTACCTGCATTTGGTAGAATTCGCTTACAATAATGGGTACCATGCATCTCTAAAGATGAGCCCATTCAAAGCACTTTATGGACGAAAGTGCAACACTCCAGTGAGCTGGGATAATCCAACTGACAGAACAGTAGTTGGACCTGAACTACTCAAAGAGATGGAAGATCAAATGATCAAAATCAAACAGAATTAGAAAGCTGCCCAGGACAGGCAAAAAAGTTACGCTGATAGTAACAGAACCCATAAAGAATTCAAAGTGGGTGACCATGTTTTCCTGAAAGTGAAAACTAATAGGAGTTCCCTGAAATTGGGAAGTTGTGCCAAGTTGGCAACAAGATTTTGTGGGCCATTTGAGATCCTGGAAAGGATTGGGCCAGTTGCATACTTGCTTGCATTACCTGCATCTATGACTGTACATAATGTGTTTCATGTTTCACTGCTTAAGAAATATGTACCTGATGCTAATCATATTATCGATTGGATTGTGATTCCGGTGGAACCAGAAAATGTCCTGCAAGTGCATCCTGTGCGCATATTGGACAGGAAAAACAAACAGCTCTGGAATCGAGCTATAGGGCTTGTAAAGGTCCAGTGGACCTGGTACGGTCCTTAGGACGCGACGTGGGAACATGAAGAAGTTATGCGGGCATAGTACCCGCATCTTTTTGAAAATTTTGAAAGACTTGCAGAGACAGTGTAAGTTGCACCGAGGACAGTGAAAAAATAAAGGGAGGGGGATTGTAGTGTCCCCAAGGCCGAGCCCCGTCACAGATCATGTTTTATGCAAAGAATTGTAAATGTGTTCTATAGGCTGGTGAGCCAAGTGTTGTATAAGTTGTAGGCTTATGTGTTTTGTTAAGCCATGGAGCCTAAGTGTTGAAGGCCAGGAGCCTGTTGATGTACTCGTATGTATGCAGATCAATTAATAAAATATAAACACCGCCAGTGCAGATCGACCACGATGAATGAGTGATGGGGGACTGAGCGTCCACAAAGTGGGCAAGGAACTAGGGGCTGGAAGGTGGGAAAGGGGCTGAGTGATGAGCCTAGGGGCTTAAGCCTGGGAAATAATATTTTAATATTATTTCCAAAAAGAGCCATGTGCATATTATTTTATCCTAAGTCCTTTTTGGAAGGACACGTGATTTCCCAAGTGGTGGGAGGAAGGCGTACAGATGGAACGCATGCAGTTCCCAGGGTGACAAGTGTCAACCCTGGTGCATGCAAATAAAATAGATGAAGAAAGCCGTGAGGGGGGTTGGCATCCATTCGATCCGACTGCCTGAGCGAAATCCATGTAAGCCAGTCTGCAAGATACCTGCGTGTAATCCTATTACAGAAAGGGAAAGCCGTAAATCATGTGTTGTCCAGAAGAAACTGTGTACACCCATGTCCCGAGCGGTGAGTCTGTGTCTGTTCTAGGCAAACCCGAGAGCGCATTTCCTGAACCGGAACCCTGTGTTAAACTCGAGTGGAAGAATCCTTGGTTGTTGGGGAAAAGCTGAGCTAGCATGTACATGGAGCCCTGTTCCGAAAACATCACCGTGAGATCATCCTGTTACTGCTGAACCGGTTGGGGAAGCCTGTGTCTGTTTTCCTCGTGGGTTGTTGTAAGCACACAGTTATAGACTGCGTGAGGCTTATTGGCCTGTGAGTGACTCCTCCAGGTGAGAGAGTGTGCAGAGGGAGAAGAGAACTCCTGGAAGGAACCCTGTAGCTGCCATAGAGCCCGGAGACTTCCGGTCCGGTCTGTTCTTGTAACCCAAGGTAAGGGAGACTGGCAGCCAAAGGACTGTCTAGGTGACAGAGAAGGTGCACTCTCCTGGGGTGGAACAGGAATGTGGGGAATGAGGGTCTATGGGCAGTGAGCATGGGAGATTCCTGGGAGAGATTTCTTCCTGGTGGATGTATATGTGCTATCTTCCCTGTAACCTCAACTTAGCCTAGGATTCCTTTCCTTAGGGTGGAGCTCAGTCCCAGCTCGGGGGTGACCCACTGTTGAGCTGATGAACAGTGTGGTCTAAGGCTGGGAGGTTCGTGGAAGGCCTGCACTTGGTTGGTGAATTCTACAGCTGTTCAAAGATAAGTATCTGAACTATGTTTGATCACATTTGGCATGACTGTATTGTTTATGTATCATGTTTTCCGTTGTGTAAATGAAGTTACTGTTGAATGCTATGGCTTGTTTAATTGTAGCAGTAACTTATATATTTTACTCCGAGAATTAAGTGTGTTTAATTGTGTTAAATGCATGTGGTTATAATTCCTATACGAATTATGTAAACATTCATGTATAGAATGGTAACTGAGAGGTTTGGAAACCTCGGTAGTGAAAGGGTACACTACAGGAACTATGACCTCTAGAATGACCTCTAGAACTATGACTTATGGAACTATGACCTATGAAACTATGACCTATGGAACTATGAACCCAGGAACTATGACCTTGGAATTGTTACCCTGGGAACTATGACTCGTGGAACTATGCCCTTTGGAAATTTTAACTTTGGAACTATGACCTGTGGAACTATGACCTCTAGAACTACGCCCTATAGAAATTTATGACCTATGGAATGACCTATGGAACTATGAACTATGGAACTATGACCTCAATAACTATGACCTCTAAAACAATGACCCCAAGAACTATGATCTGTGGAACTATGACCTATGGAACTACTCCCTTTGGAACTTTGAACTTTCGAACAATGAACTTTGGAAATATGACCTTTGGAACTATGACCTTTGGAACTACACCCTTTGGAAATTTGACCTATGTAACTATGACCCGAGGAATGACCTCTAGAAATATGATCTCTGGAACTATGCCCCAAGGAATTATGACCTCTGGAACTATGACCTCTGGAAATGTGACCTAGGAACTATAATCTGTGAAACTATTACCTATGGAATTATGACCTTTGGAACTTTGAACTATGAAACTATGACCTGTGGAACTATGAACTCTAGAACTACTCCCTCTGGAAATATGACTTGTGTAATGACCTATGGAACTATGACCTCTGGAACTATGACCCCAAGAACTATGACCCATGGAACGATGACCCCTGGAATTGTGACCTTGGGAACTATGACCCATGGAATTATGACCTCTAGAACTATTCCCTTTAGAACTTTGAACTCTGGAACTATGACCTGTGCAACTATGACCTCTGAAACTATGCCCTCTAGAACTTATGACCTGTGGAATGACCTTTGTAACTATGACCTCTGGGACTGTGACATCATGAACTATGACCTCTAGAATTGTGACCCTAGTAAATATGGCCCATGGCACTATCACCTCTGGAGCTATGCCCTTTGAAACTTTGAAATTTCGAACTATGACCTCTGGAACTATGACCTTTGGAATCGTGACCCCAAGAACTATGACCTCTGGAACAATGAACTTAGGAACTATGACCCGTGGAACTATTATCTCTGGAACTATGCCCTTTGGAACTTTGAACTCTGTAACTATGACCTCTGGAACTACACCCTCTAGAACTTTGACCTCTAGAATTATCAATTGTGGAATGACAACTTGAACTATGACCCCTGGAACTATGGCCTCTAGAACTGTGACCCCAAGAACTATGACTTGTGGAACTATGACCTCTGGAAATGTGACCCCAGGAACTATGACCCTTAGAATTATCACCTCTAGAAATATGCCCTTTGGGACTTTGAACTTTGGAACTATGACTTGTGGAATGACTTCTAGAACTATGATCTATGGAACTGTGACCCCATGAACTATAACTTGTGGAATTATGATCTCTAGAACTGTGACCCTAGGAACTATGACTTGTGGAAATATGACCTCTAGAACTATGCCATTTGGAACTTTCAACTCTGGAACTATGACTTTTGGAACAACCCCAAGAACTATGACCCATGGAACTATAACCCTTAGAACTATGACCTGTGGAACTATGACCCTAGAAACTATGACCTCTGGAACTATCACCTGTGGAACTATGACCCTGGGAACTATGACCTATGGAATTGCACCCTCTGGAACTATGACTTATAGAATGACCTCTGGAACTATGACCTCTATAACTATGACCCCATAAACTATGACTTGTGGAAATATGACCACTGGAAGTATATTTTGTTTCTCTATCTCTCTCACAACAATCTCTTGGATATCCTTCCACAAGAATTCATAGATCTCTTTGATTTGCAAATATTGGATATGTTAGAAAAATGAAAGAATCACTCCTGAAAGAGAATTAGTTCAGGTGTCTTACTCCCTTGCACCTTCATGGGTGAGACATTTCTCTTCCATGAAGGAAATAATTATTCCATTGAATGTTATCCTACTCCTTTCTTTCTATGTTGATGCACTGTTATTAGTAATGCTTATTGGTTGATAATTGGAACTGGGTCTAGGAGATAGTATCCTACTATGATGTAATCCGATGCGTCCCCTCACTATCACTCGTGAGGGAACTCTCTGGAACATGACCATAACTAATAGAATCAAACTGTCTTCCAAGAATTCACACCTTTCAACACTTCTAAAGAAGACTAGCATTTCACCCACTTCTGGATAGGCTTCTATAGGAATCCATGGGAAATAGTGGATTCTTTCTCCAACCTCTTGGAGCTAAGATCACAACCCCCACACCCGAATTTTAACTCCTTACAACGAGCAAATTAGAAGAACTAATGGAGACCGCACATATTCAATTTTGAGTTACAATGCCTACTCATTGGAGGTTAATGATAACCAAGACTTGAGTTGAGATTGAATTGAATGGAGTCTTTTATAGTTGAATCGATGGTGGCATCCACATAGGGAAAAATGATGAGGTGGGCGCAGAAGCTATGTTAACATGTGACCAAAAGGAAATGGAGAAGGGATGGTGGAGGGAACCAAAAATATGATCATGGGAGGGTAGAGGTTGTTGAAACTAGTCACAGACGTCGATGAGTTGGAGGTCATTGGATGACAAAGGGAGTGTGAATGTAGTGGAAAAACAAAGTCTAATAGATAGACCACTCTTTTTCATTTTTGGTTATTTGTTGTATTTTTGGTGAATATACTAGTGGCTTGTTAGAATATTCAAATGTTATAAATTGAACAATAATGTGCATGAAACTAAACAAAATTTCTTACATAAGGAAAATTCTAAATATTCTATTTTTTGGTAATTATTACTGGAATCCTGCTATAAAATTGTTGGTGAAATTACAATTTTCCATTGATCAAATTCTGGTTTGGAATGCATAAATGGATTAGAAACCCTAAAAAAACCCATATTACACCAGAATTGTGCAATATCAACAATTGATATATACAATTCCAATAATTCTTCTAAATTTTTGACTAAATTTTAAATAATTTTTTTTTTACCAAAAAAATAAAAAAATAAAATATTTAAACTATTCTCAAAGAAAAAAATTAAATGTTGCATATTACATACATTGGTACTAAAAGTTAACAACATAAACTATTCCATGAGACCCGTACACAATTTTTTCAATTTACCCTCGTAGTATGTATGTTTTCTCTAAAGGGAAATATCACCCAAAAAGAGAGTGGAGATGGAATGTCATGCTAATGATAATATTACCATGATGACATTACTAATGAAATATTTTGATCATATACATAACTGGTATGATTTAAATATAATTCTTTTGATCATATACATAATTGATATGATTGAACATATAATAGTGATGTTTGATGGTGACATAGTTTGAGTATTGATATTGATAATTTTATCAATAATAGTGAGTATTTGATATTTGATTGTAACAGTAGATTACTTGACAAATAAATTAATAATTATATAAGTACAATAACATTTAAAACATTAAACCAATATAAATTGAAATTGGGAGTTATCAAGTATAAAGAGCACATATAAATTCAAATTGGGAGTTATCAAGTATGAAGAGTAAATTTATTTTAAGTATATGCTTTTTAATTATTTAATATGAAAAAATTAATACATGATATAGAATTAAATGATTAAAAATTTAGATTTAAAATAAATATAATGGTAAATTATTCTTCTCTAAATAGTTTATTCTTTGATAATATCATCTAAACTTATTCAAATCATTCCTCTACAAATCTCATTTATTTCTTTTAGAGATCTCATGAAAACTTAATTGCACAATCTATCTAGTAAAATATATAACAAAACATCCCTGAGGTTGTGTGTCTTTATCTTTGGTTGTTTCTAAACCACTGATAAATAGTGCCCATGCACAAGCTATACAGAAGTAAAACATAAAATTATAAAGAACCGGTACTCTCTACTAATCATTTTAGCCTTTTTCTTGGAACAACTCAAAAATTGCCATACCTTAGCAAATTAAATATCACCTCCAAGAATTATAAAATATGCATGAATTTTGGGGATGTATATGTATGAAGAATTAATTTCAAAACTAGATTGGGTTTTATAAATATGTTTTACAACGATCAGGGATGAGAAATGGGCCATGGAAAAATGTAGGAATAAGCACTAGTTCTTTGTTTTGTATAGGATTAGTGATCTTTCAAAGTTTATAAATCCTAGGTCTTGAATTAAAAATCTAAGTCAAAGTTCCTGAGGTCAAATTTTTCGAGGTCAAAGTTCCCGAGGTCATAGTTTCTGAGGTCATAGTTCTTGAGGTCAAAGTTCCTAAGGTCATAGTTCCCGAGGTCAAAGTTCTTGAGGTAAAATTTCCTCAGGTTAAAGTTCCTAAGTTCATAGTTCCCGAGGTCATAGTTCTTGAGGTCAAAGTTCCTTAAGTCATAGTTCCATAGGTCAAATTTTGGGAGGTGATAGTTCATAAGGTCAAAGTTTCTTATGTCATAGTTCATGAGGTCAATGTTCTTGAGGTCATAGTTCCCGAGGCCAAAGTTATTAAGGTCAAAGTTCCTAAGGTCAAATTTCTTGAGATGGAAGTTCAAGGTCATAGTTCCTAAGTTCATAGTTCCTGAGGTGAAAGTTCCTGAGATGAAAGTTTCTAAGGTTGAAGTTATAGAGGTGAAATTTCCTAATTTCATAGTTCCCGAGGTCATAGTTCCTCAGGTCAAAGTTCATAGAGTCATAGTTCCTGAGGTCATAGTTCATGAGCCTAAAGTTCCTGAGGTCATAGTTCCTGAGATCAAATTTCCTGAGGTCATAGTTCCTAAGGCCAATGTTCCTGAGATCATAGTTCATGAGGTCAAAGTTCTTGAATTCAAAGTTTTTGAGGTCAAAGTTCCTTAATTGATAGTTCCCGAAGTTAAAGTTCCTAAGGTCATAGTTCTTGAGGTAAAAGTTCTTGAGGTCATAGTTCCTAAAGTAAAAGTTCTCAAGGTCATAGTTCTCGAGGTCAAAGTTCTTGAGCTCAAAGTTCTTGAAGCTATAGTTCCAGAGGCCATAGTTCCTAAGTAAATAGTTCATGAGGTCAAAGTTACTAAGTTCACAAGAACTATGACCTCATGAACTATGGCCTCAGAAACTATGGCTTCTAGAACTTTGACCTTGGGAACTTTGACCTTAGGAGCTTCGACCTAAAGAAATATGACCTCAGGAACTTTGACCTCAGGAATTATGGCCTCAGGAACTATGACCTTAGGAACTTTGAATTCAAGAACTATGACCTCAGGAACTATGACCTCAAGAACCTTCACCTCAAGAAATTTGACCTCGGGAACTATGACCTTAGGAAATTTTACCTCAATAAATTTTACCTAATGAACTTTGACCTCATGAACTATGACCTCAGGAATTATGACCTCAATAACTTTGACCTCAAGAACTTTGACCTGAGGAACTATGACCTTAGAAACTTTGATCTCAGGAACTTTGACTTGAGTAACTTTGACTTCAGAAACTGTGATCTGTGTATTTGACACCATGAAATTTACTCTCAAAGGACAAATCACTACCAATGGTCAAATTCAATACTATGAACCAAATTATTTGGATGTGAGAATTGATTATTTTTTTTTTTAAGTAAAAAAAGGTGGAACCTATTATATTACCATAAGAAAAATACAGTCGTTGTTTGTGATGCCAGCTGTCCCGCCTAAACAGGAAACTGGGACAGCTAGGCATCCCTTGCCATGTGTTGCCCCATTCACAAAATTAACAAAATTAACAGTGCATCGTCCTGCCCGAAGGAAACCAGGACTATCAGTCATAAATATGTAACTGGATGTCATGAACTAGCTCTAAGGAAACTAAGAACTAACTGGCCTAAAGCCTAGATTATAGAAAAAAAAGCAAATTCCAGTTCTGAGCATCATTTGACCTTTGAGCCTGCGCACTTGTCCTCATCCTCGTGCTGTCGCCATCCTACTGGGAATGCATAGGCCTGTGCGCAAGTTGGGCATTGTCTCTTTGGAAGAGTTCTGGAGTGAGCCGCGAAGAGAATGTCCAGTCTCTTGTCAATTCGCGCAAGGCGAAAGATCTGGTCATCCAGCAAACTCCTCACCTCAAAAATGAGATTGAGGCACCCCAAGTCTACTAAGAGTGGTTGCTTCTGGCTGTGGCTGTCAATTGACTCCGTGGGGGTGGTTTCAGCTGCTTCCTGATGCGTGTGCACCTGTTGATTGTGTGCTTGTTGCGTCGCCTCCCTGGGTGGTTCAGGAGGAATCTCCTCTTCGACATAGCAAGTGGGGTAATGTTCCTCTAAGCTAGTGGTGTTGGGACTGGCCAAAATGCGTGCAGGCGGAGGCTTACTGTCTGGACCAAATTCCGAAGGCGGGTTCCAGTTATTCGGCACTGTAAACAACATATGCTCGGGGACACTCTCCATGCCTTCCTCTGGAATAACTTCTTCCACGTACGCCATTGGAGGCGTTCGTGGTGCCTTTTGCCTTCGTCGGGCTGCCATTGCTATGGATTTCTCAAAATTCTCTTTCCTCTGTCATCGTGATTCCGCCATGTACCATGCAGCTCCCTTGTTTGGCTTCCCTCGCGCTCTAGGCATGGTGGGGGTTTGGTGGAGTGCCAGAGTGCTTTCCCGAAAGGTTGCTAGGCTCCAAAACACTAGCGAGGTCACATGATGCTGCCACTGTTCTAATGGATTGGCGAAGAAGCTGCGGTGATTCTGTTGTTCCAGTGGAGCGAAGGCTGCAAAGAGCGACTGGTGCTTTGATTTGTCGACCTGGGCAATGAGGACTAGTGCTGACATGACCACCATGGCCATTAAAGCCTGCTGGTTAGTGCGTTGTTGGCTTGTACTCCTCCCTTGTGCGAGGGGCCTTGTCGTTTGAATGTGCCTGATCATATCCATGGCAAGTTAAAGTCGGAGGGGATGTTGGTCGATAGATGCATTATTACCGCGTCCTGGCCGGCTCCCGCATGGCACAATTGCGCAACATGTCACCCCATATGGGGATTGAAGGTCTTTAGTGGCCAAAGTTTGGCACCGAGTGAAGATATCTAGATCTGGTGAGATGTGGGCTTCCCAACAAAAGTGTTCCACTCCCGTTTCGACTGCTTCATTTTCTAGGTAGTCCGCCACCTTGTTTGCGTCCCGTTTCACGTGGGAGGTAGTGATGCTGAGATGGGGTTGGAGGAGGTGGCTGAAGTCTTCGAGCAGACCATAGAGTCTCCAGCTTGGCGATATTTTGGCAGGGTTGCATCCATGGAGAATCTTGGTGGTTAGCCTTATGATGACTTGCGAGTCCCCCTCTAAGATTATTTTTTGGTAGCCTTTGTCCATGGTTGTTTGGAGGCCTCGCAGTAGTCCTGTTAGCTCAGCTACGTTGTTGGTTGTGTCCCCTAGGAATCTTGCATCCAGACCAAGGATTTCACCGCTGGAATTTCTGAGCACTGCCCCATATCCTGCTATTCCCGGGTTGCCTTTGGAGGCTCCATCAAAATTTACTTTGATGAAATGCTCTAGAGGGGGAGTCCAACTAGTTGGACTAGTCGGTGGACCTTTATGATTCCTTGGTCCCGGTTGATTATTTAGTATGGGATGCCAGTTTTGAAGAGTGCATTGTTCCTCTCAGTTGCATTGAAGATCTTCCTCTGTCCAAGATTTACTCCTGATTGTTTCTTTGATTAGGGATCTGATTTTTTCCCATGTGGTCTCTGGCAGGGAAGATTGGAAGTGGAATATTTTCTTGTTTCTTTCCTTCCAAATTTGACAGAGAATAAATCCCGACAAAAGTTGCCAGATGAGATTTAGTATGGGGTTATTGTAGGTACTGCGATCCCAGTTCTCGATTGTGTCATTGATTCTACTCCGATTTTGGTTGGATTTGCGCATTATTTGCACTCTTCAGTCCCATATCTGTTGACTGTAGTGACATCCGTTAAAGAGGTGTTCTTTAATTTCCTCCTGTTGATAGCAGAGAACATAGAGGGATGGTCCGATGAAGCCTCTTTTCTTTAGATTGTCCCACGTTAAGGCTCTATTGTGCACCATGAGCCACAGGAAGGTGGAGACCTCAGGCCAGAGAGCGGGATTCCAGACTTTACTCCAAATGTGCTCCTTTTTTTGTCCTTGGTGATTTCCCTGTAGTAAATAAGATTCCTTGATATTGAATATGCCATATGTGGAGTATCCCCACCTCAGGATGTCCGGTCCCTCTCGAGAGGGTATTTTCCTGTGCATGGCTTGAGATTTCCAACTCTGCAGATTGAGATTTTCCGGGATCTCGAGCTCTCGATTTGACATATTCCATTGGTGCCACCGCTGCTACTGTGTTTGTGGTTTCCAGAGGTCCTTAACCTTTAGGGAGGTGTTCTGGTGGAGGGATATTTTGAGATCGGATAGTTCCTCCATTGCGTCCAATGGTTTGAGTTGCTGCCATGAGTCTTGCCAGAACATGGCGCTTTCTCCATCTCTTATCTCCCAGAAGGCATGATTCTGTACCAGTGTGCGATTCTACCAAGCTATGTTCCAGATGTTGGAGCCATGTATTCAGTTGTTATGTCAGATTAGCTGGTCCTCTGGTGTGAGGGGGGCATACTTTTGTTTCCACAATTGTGCCCAGGCGACTGTTGGAGTTTTTAGCCATCTCCACCAGATTTTAGCTCCCATTACTTGATTAAGTTTCCCTAGATCCCGGAGTCCCAGTCCTCCTTGACCTTTTGGAATGCAAAGTCTATCCCAGTTGACTAGAGCCCATTTCTTGTTGGGTTGATGACCATGCCAGAGAAAGTTTCACTGAAGGTTTCTAATGGCTCTGATGATTTTTTTGGGAGCAACCAAAGCGGTGAAGAGATAAGTGGGTAGAGCTTGCAAAACTGACCTGAGGAGTACCAGCCGGGAGGCAATATTGAGGGGTCTGAAGGTCCAATTGCTTAGCCTATTAGAAATGGAAAGGAGAAGGTTGTCCCAGGAGATGGATCTAGCTGCCGGTCCTGTGAGGGGAACCCCGAGATAGTTGGACGAAAGGGAGCTCCTGGATATCCCCAGAAGTCTGGAAACATGGAGTTGGATAGAAGGTGGGGTATTAAAAAAGTAGAGTTTGGACTTTTCCAAGTTGATTGCCATGCCCGAGGCTTTAGTGAGGAATTGAGCTTATTAGCTTCCTTGACTGTGGGGGAGTTTAGGAGGAGGGTGTCATCAACAAATTGGCTATGAGAGGGTGCTGGCTGAATGTTGTACAGAGGCAGGCCTTTAAGGGAGCCTTCTGTTACTGCTGCCTTGATGTATCATCCCAGGCCTTCCGCCAAAAGTACAAACAGGAAGGGGGAGAGGGAGTCCCCCTGCCGGATTCCTCTGGATGGTGAAAAAGGTTGGGAAGGTACACCATTTACGAGAATGGAGAAGAAGGCGGAGGAAGTGAGATTCAAGACCCAATTTACCCAACCCTGATTGAAGCCAAAAGAGTCTAGGACAACTCTGAGGTATTGCCAATTGGCTCGGTCGAAAGATTTTGAAAGATCAAGCTTGATTGGCATACCTGGAGTTCTTGAAGTCTTGAGGGAGTGGATGATCTCGTGGGCTAGAATGACGCTGTCCATGATTTGTCTCCCTTCCACATACACTGCCCGCTCCTTCGAAATGACAAATGGTAGAATGTGTTTGAGTCGATTGGCTACGACCTTCGTTATGATTTTGTAGATAACATTGCACAGGGTGATGGGTCTGAATTGCTTGGGGTTCATGACTCTTTCTTCTTTCAGAATAAGGGTGAGAAAGGTGGCATTAAGAGCTGGTAGGGCCAGGCCTGGAGCTCTTGATTCCTCTACCACTTCCCATACTTCTTGTCTGACCAGGTCCCAACAGTGGTGGAAGAAATCCGTGGTGAAGTCGTCCGGGCCAGGGGATTTTCCTGGGGGCATGGTTTTGACTGTTTGGTCTACTTCTTCTTGGGTGATGGGCCAAGTTAAAGTTGCATTTTGCTCTGGGGTTACTAGTGATGGTATATGTTCAGTGACTCTTCGTATGGCTTCCGTTCTATCCTTCTTCGGTTCCGTTAGAAGGTCTTGGTAGTACTTCAGCAGCTCCTCCTCGAATTTGGAGTGTTCCCTGGTTATATTACCCTGATTGTCTTCTAGGTGAGTGATCCTATTGACGTGTCGTCTATGCATCATAGCTCTATGAAAAAAATTTGTGTTCTTCTCCCCTTCCTTGAGCCATTGCACTCTGGATTTCTTCTTCCATAAGATTTCCTCTTGCTTCCTTCTTTCTTCAAGTTGTTCCTATAGCTCCTCCTCCTCCTTCATTAATTCTGTGGTTCTGGATCCAGAAATGAATATTTTTTGAATCTCCCCCAGCCTACTTTCTATGGTCCTTATACTTTGAAGTATATTGGCAAAGCAATTTTTGTTCCATTGTTTCAGCATTTGATTGAAGTTTTTAAGGCGCTGTTGGAATTTGTACATGTTGGAGCCATGGTCTATTTCCGCTTGCTTCCACCAAGATTTAGCTAGCCGCTGAAAATCTGGATGCGACAACCAGAATTTTTCGAAGCGAAAAGGCTGATACCTGGGAGGCTCTCCCATGTCTAGCTGAAGAGCTAGGGGCCAGTGATCTGAGCCTGCTTTTGGTAGAATGATGCTTTCCAAATAGGAGCCTGATTTCATTATTTCTTCGGTGACTAACAAGCGGTCCAGTCGACAGGCAATGTGTTGATTACCTGATCTACGATTGGACCAGGTGAAAGTACCATTGCTATTTTCTATATCTACTAATTTTAGATGATCAATGAGAGCTTTAAACTTACCACTGTCTTTCTCTAGTTTTTTGGTGCCTCCAGTTTTCTCCTCCAATGTCAGGATCATGTTGAAGTTGCCTCCCAAGATCCAGTTTGGGGTTGTTGCCAGGGTCTTGATTAGTTCAAGCCGCTCCATGAATTTGTCTTTATCCTGGTTGTTGTGAGGCCCATAGACATTGGTAATGGCTCCTTCCTGATTTGAGCCGATGACCTCGAAGTGGGCCGTTATTGTGCCTATCATTGTAAAGGGTTTGCTGATAGTGATGTTGGATGGGTTCCATAAGATGGCAAGGACACCTGAGGCCCTTGTGGAATCTGTTGTTATGGAAGCGCATTCTCGCCATATGCGCTAAAATATTGTTTCAGCTTCTGCTCCTCGGCATTTAGTTTCCTATAGCAGCAGAATATCTGGTTTTTCTGCTATGATGCAGTCTCGGAGGATCCTTTGCTTGGATCTACCATTCAGTCCTCTAATGTTCCAGGTGATGATCTTCATCATTAAGAGGGAGGTGTTGAGTGGAGGTATCCCTACGATAGCTTATGGATCTGACCTGAATTTATCATAAGGTTGCCTGCTTCCTTGATCAGTTGGTGCGCGGTTTTCTGTCCTCTTATTTTGTTTTCTCGAGGGATTCTCTTCGAGCTAGAGCTCGAGTCCGTTGCTATGCCCAGTCGTGTTGTGGATCCTGCTGAGGAGTTGAGAAATACCTTATGTAATTTGTGTAATTGTTCTTTAGGGAGGGTCTGTAGGTCCTTTTGATTGAGAGCTTCCTCCATCTTTTCCAGATCTATCCCTGCTAGATCTCGGTTGTCCAACAGCATTGGGGTGTCCCCATCCCCTTCTCCTCTATCTTCTATGTGGGTTTCACCAGTTTGGGGAGAAGGGTTAGTAGTTGGGCAATTTTTTTGTGGCTGTTGAGGGTCCTTGTGTGGGTCCTGGATTTCCTCATCATCTGGCAGCTGATCCAAAATATCATAAGAGTTTTTGGTTGCAATTTTTTGTCGGGAGTCCGGGATCTGCTTCCTTGGAGGGTTCTCCTTTTTGATGCAACCGTGGTGAAGCCATCCTTCTGTGTGGATTCACTTGCTTTTGTAGCTTGTTTGATAAGAGGGCAATCCCGATATAAGTGGTCGTGCTCATGGCATCTCCTGCATCTAAAGGGAATGTACTCGTAGTCCATAGTTTTTTGCCAGTGCTCATCCTGGTACTCAAGGGTCACCGCTCTAGGGAGTGCTTTGGAGATATTCATGTAAACACAGATCCTGGCATATGAGGTATATTTTCGCTATCTTGTGGCTTTCGAAGATTTGACATACTGTCCGAGGGTATTTCCTATGCCCATTAGAATCTCTTCCAGCCAAAACTCTTGTGGCAAGGAGTATAGGCGGATCCATACAGGGGCCATGGTGAAATCTTCTTTATTCGGGCTAAATCTTTCAGTCCAGAAGCGTAGGAACAGTCTTGCCGAGTTGAATAAGTATGACCCATTTTCAAAGATCCTATCCTTGTCCTCTAGATTGTATAGAATGATTGTGAAGAAACCCTTGGAACTAAGTTGGACCTCATAATCCCCTTTGGGATTCCACCAGTGCTTGATCCATTTGTTAAGGTTCCTCTCTGCGGGCCAGAGTCCCAGAAATTTTCCAATGAGGGCGTGCTCTTTCATAAATTGTGTGTGCTCTCCAACCCTAGTTGAGCTGATAAGGTATCTCGACAGTTTCTCCATTTGTGGAATGCATTTACCTGGTTCCCAACCCCGTGGTGGCTTTGTCTGAGATGTTCCGGCTTCTGTTTCCATTTTCATTCTGAGGCCTTGTTCCCTGGCTAAGAGCTACTCTCGTACCTGCAATGGCGGCTTGAAGGTGGGTCTCTTTTCTCTGGTGCATGATTTATCATTGGCCGCAACATTGCGGTATGAGGGGGGTTCCCCTCCCCCCTCCTCGCCCATACTGGTGTATCAGTGGGGCCGAATGATCGTGATCGGTACTGGTAAATCTCCACGCAGGGGTTCTTTGTCTGGACAATGGCAAACTACACCACGAAGGGAATAGGGTTTCTCATGCTGCGTTCCCGTACCATTCATCCATTGTTCATCTGATGTGAGAATTGATTATTGTTTTTAATGTTGCAACAAATATTTGGTCTCATGAAATGGTCACATCAATTTGTCTTTTCCCTAATATCAATGGCTCTTTTATTGTAGTTCAAATGAATGGGCAAGAGCACCAAGTGGCCTTCATGTGTAGCCAAACATCCTATTCTCTCCCTAACATAGCCTAAACGTTCTACTTTTTGGATTTTTCCAGGGCATTCTTTCGATCATTTTCGTCCAAAATTCGATTAGTAATTATTGAAATTGCGTATTTGATTTGTTGAGTCTATACAATCTAAGTGTTCAAAAGGTTTTTTAAAGTGTTGAATCCATTTATGCATTCAAAAATGCAATTTAAGTAACATAAAATTGTGATTTCACCAAGAATTATATAACCGTATTCTAGTGATGATTATTAAAAATTAAAAAATATATAATATTTAGACTACATCTTCTCTCCCCTACTTTTACCTTTAGCAAATAGAAAATATTTAAATTAAATATTTTATAAATTTTTCAAAATGTATAGGAATAATAAAATATATTCACCTTGTTTTGAGGATTGCAACTCTTTAATGTCGTTGATTAGATGGAGAAAATGTCGAGACCGATTCAATTTATAATTTTGTATTAATTACAAATCCTTCAGTTCCTCGAATATATTTATATGAGGAGTAATTTCATAGCAATAAGATGCAAGTTAATCAAATTGTGATTTCTAATTAGTTAAGTTCAACAAAATATTATTATAAATTTATTAACATAAATTAATTTTGATTTTAAATATTTTATATGTTAAGAAATTTTAAATTGATCTTATTTATAAAGAAAGATCAAATTTACAAAACAATTAAAATACTTTTCAAAAACTAAAATATTTATTTAGATTTTAAATATTTTATATGTTAAGAAATTTTAAATTGATCTTATTTATATTTATTTAGATTTTAAATATTTTATATGTTAAGAAATTTTAAATTGATCTTATTTATAAAGAAGGATCAAATTTAAAAAACAATTAAAATACTTTTCAAAAACTAAAATATTTATTTTAGATGAATATAAAAATCATGTTAATTTTATATATTCAAATAGCAAAACATGTTAATTTCTATATTTGTCATCATATTGATGTTGTAGACCTTTATGTTCTTATGAAAAAAAACACAGTTCATAGTTTTGACCATGTATTTTATTAATAGGAGGGAAATGATTTTTTAGTTATTTGCATATATATCATTAATTTGTTTGTGATGGACCAATTTGCTTTAATTTTTTATATTTGTATTCAAAATATTAATTAATAAATAAAATATTAATTAAACTTGTATGAACTACATTTTATTATGTTCAAGGTTTTTAATTTTAAATTGAAAAAAAAAAGAATTAGTTTGCTTATAACATCTTTTTAATTTTAAATTGAAAAAAAAAATGAATTAATCTCTTTCATAAAATCTATTGATGCAATAGACATTAATATGGAAGTTGTATTTTGTATTAAAAAAGAAAATTTAAAGAAAAAACTAATTTATATAATTAATAATTCTTATAAATTTGATAAGAATTTAAAACCATCATTTTCTATTTTATTAATGATTTCTTTAAATCTAATTTTTTTTTTTGGGGATGATTGAGATTAGTTTTATTTTTTTAATTATTATCATGATTTGTTTGTTTAAAATATTATTTATTTTTCTTCAATTTTTTTTTTTAAATTAAATCATTTTTTTAACCACTCAAGGTAACAATTTTGTGCTTTATAAAATCAAATTTTATGATATTGTGATTATGTATTCAATTTTTTTTTAATATTCTTAAGTATTTGTATTATTAATAAGAATAAATTATACAAAAAACATTTGCAACTGGCCTGTCTATAGGGAAACCAGACCAACTGCAAAACATAACATTATCATTCTGTAGTTGCTTGGTATGTCTAATATCTATAATTGATAAATTGAAACAAGGATAACTTATAGTTTCTATGTGAGTTCTACTTTTCTTATTTAATCTACTAAACAACGGTGGTAGACCCAAACCTCTCTAGTGATCTAACAAAAACCATAGATGGAACAACATAAAAAATTAGCTAATGGTTCTGTCTGCTGCTGCTGGAACTTGGGGCTGATCATAGTCCAGATTGGAAAAGTCCATCTCGACCATCTTGTCAGCAATAAGGTTTAGCTTGTGGTCGAGCAACTTGATCTGGAGTTGCATGTTGTCAAGGGCAGGAGAACTTCTTGGCGGGCTTCATGGTGGTCCAACAAAACTCTTCCCATTAGAGTCTTCAGGTGCCAATAAATGTCCACAGTTTTCATGTACTGCAAGGGCCGCCCTCGGACAGAGCCAGTATCTGAAACCCATGAGCCGGTGGTGTCCTTCATATTGTCATCCGGGATGAACTTCCTTAGAACACAAACATCAACTTCGATCGGGTCCATTTCTGATTGAATTTTCGGAGGAGTGACAGAGCGATAGGTCTTAGATTAGTTTTTAGCCGCGTCCATTAGTCAAAAGATCGACCGAGTTTTGGGTCTGCACGAGGTGCCCCCACGGCCTCGACGAGAAGATTTTCCCTTAGACATATAAAAGGAATTGGGAAACTAGAGCGCTGGATGTAGGAGTAAGGAGGGGGAGGAAAATCCCATCGCAGGGTGCAGTAGGGAAACCGTGGAGGGGAACATGGGACAGTAGAATCAAACAACCATAGAAAAGTAGTAATGCAGCCAGAAGGGGACGTAGCTAACATAGCCACCCAACACTAGGACCCATGAGTGGAGGATTCTCCCATGATTATCGAGGATATGGGTCATATCTATCATAAAAATGAGTTGATTCACCACCTTCCTGTACCACATGCGAAGGATAGGAGGATCTAACATGTGAGGTGAGCGCAAAACCATGATGAGAATTTCAAGACAGGGCCTCTTGAATGTGAGGAAAAGACAACGACTGGAGAGTTTAATCTGCATGAGGAAGAGAGGTGGGTGACAGAGGCAACTGACAATTGTCCTCAGTTCTGGAGGCCAAGTGGATGGGGCGGTAGGGGACCCACCGACGTTTTGATTGTGTCCTTGACACCCTATACGAGGGGATTTTGTATTCATTTTTTATGTTTAAGTAAGGTCTAATCGACATCCGATCACGACTTTGTTAAGTAATTTTATTTTGTTTTTAATTTTTTTAAAATTATTTGTTGACTTATCCAGATATGTGCTTCCAATTTATTTATATCCCTAGTATGTTGCTCACAATATGTTTTATTCTTTTAGTTTATTAATCTTGTTATGATCCATGTATGTATGTGTAGGCCTAATAATAAGCCTACATGTGAAATTAGAGAGAATAGGTATATATAGAGGTTATTGTAATCATTATTGAGACATGAAATTATGAACTTATCATATAGTTATGTGAATGCATAAGGAATTATTTGTAACTCATGTCTATTTAGGGAGGGAATTATGCTTCATGCTAAAATTGATAGTCTATTTTACTATGTTATTGAAATCATCATACTTCCTCTTTCATCAAAGATATTTCATTTACCTCTATTTTTAAAATATCTATATCCATATTCATGACTAAATTGAAATACTCCACTAATATCTATAAGTACATTAAAATATCCTTTTTTATTATTGAGTGTAAAACTCTTCATATGAACATGATATTAGCGTAATGGTATCTTGAAATCTAATGAAATTTTTGAAAACATGGTTTTTAGTCATTTTTCAAAAAACTTTAAAAATCAATAATAATTAAAATTTTTTAATATTTTTTATTTGAAATTACATTAATATCAATTTATTTAAATCAAATTTAGAAAGTAAAAAATTGATAATAATTAATATTAATTGAAATTATATTATTATAATGTATAATTGAATCATATTTTATATAAAAAAAATTAAATATATACTAATTGATTTTTTAAAATATTTATAAATTATTATATATATTATGATTAATTAAAATTTTTATAAAAAAACTTATTAATAAAAATGGTGAATAATAATATTTAATTTACAATAAGATTGATTTTTATTTTATATTTTGTATTAATCTTCTATATCTATAAATTATTATAAATTTAATTAACATATATTATATTATTATTAATCAAAATTGTATGGAATTTTTTTTTATTAGCAAACAAAATAATATCAACAATAGTATTTAGTTAACAATGTTATATAACATTGGGTTTTATTTTATATATCAATTATTTTTGAACATTTAAACTTGTTTTGCATCTCCTAACAAAGAAATATAAAATGTGAGCCATTTTTTAAAATTATATAAATTTGACAAAATAAATTACTTTAGCCCAATGTGATTAATTTTTATTTTATATATTAATTATCTTTAAATAATGTATTTAAATGGTCAAATATTTTAATTTTAGGTTAAAAGTTTTACTAAAGAGTTTTTTTTAGCATTTTGATTCCATTTATGTATTCAAAAATGAATTTAAAACAACAAAAAATGTTGATTTCATACATGGAAACAAGCCTTCTAAAAAAAAATTATATAAATTTGGACGAAAAATAAATTGAAATCAATGTGATAGATCTTTCAAAAAATATACCTTAGTTTAAGTAAAAGTTGAATGCATAAGAATATAGAGCATTAATGTTTTTGATAAATAATTATTAATTTAGTTTAAGATATATAAAATTGTTATTTGTTAAATTTGAGTGATTCTATTGTCCCATCACAAACCAAATTTATATAAAATCAAAAATATTAAACCAATGATTTAATGAATTTACTATATTTATTAACAAATTCATAAATTAAATTTATATAAAATTAAAAAATGATAATAATTTTAAAATTCATAAATTAAATTTATATGAAATTAATAAATGATAGTAATTTTACTTCAAGTGAAATTACCTTACCTTAGTATGTAATAACACTAAAATATGTTATTCTTCTTTTATGTTGTTGCTCTCAAACATTTTGTTTTGTAAGATATTGTTTTTTAAAATAACATGGTATTTTACTTAAAAAAAAAATGTTCAAACATAAATTATATGATTTACATAGTATGCTAGCTTAATGTTAGTATGAATGACATTAACAATTTCTTATTTATATTAATTTCTGAATAAGCTATCTGTCATGTTGGATTTTTTTAAGCCATTCTTTTTGTAGGCCTAATTTTACCTAATGTTTGTTCCTAGCTAATGTATCGTTTACTTGTACAAGTTGTCTATTATATTAATTAGATGTATTTTCACTAAAAATTTAAGGTTCGCTACACATACACTTTCTATCCCCCATTTCTCTCTTTATATATCTCTACCCCCCTTCTCTCTATCTCACCCCTTCTTCTCACAATTAGTCTCACTCTTTCTCCAGCCCCTCCTCCCTCCCCCTCTCTCTCCTCCTCCCTCCCACTATCTCTCCACTTTCTCTCTCATACATCTATCCCTCCCCACTATCTCTCCCCCCCTTCCTCTCACACTCTCTGCCCACTCTCTTTTTCTCCCTCTCCCCCCCCCTCGCAAACTCAAACACTCCTTGTCTATCCTCCCTCTCTTTCTTCCTCTTCCCCCCCCCACACTCACACATTCTCTCTCTACCCCCCTACTCCCTCTATCTATTCCCCTCCCT
>ML787101.1:42762-52910 GCA_009831015.1 Picea engelmannii
CTCTACCCCTACCTCCCACTATCTCTCTTCTCTCTCTCCCATACATCTACCCCTCCCCACTATCTCTCCCCCTCTTCCTCTCACACTCTCTCTAACCACTCTCTTTGTCTCACTCCCTCTCCCTCTCACACACTCAAACGCTCATTGTCTATCCCCCCTCTCTTTCTTCATCTCCTTCCCTCTCACACTCACACATTCTCTCTATACCCCCCTCCTCCCTCTATCTCCCCCCCTCACTTCCACTATCTCCCCTCTCTTTCTCTCCTACATCTACCACCTCTTTCTCTCTCTCATTGTTATTAGTATCACTCTCACTATATCCCCCTTCCTCTCTCTCCTCTACTCTCCCCCCATTTCTCTTTTTATATTTATATACCCCCCTTCCCTCTATCCCCCCCCACTCCTCTCACAATCAATCTCACTCTCTTTCCACCCCCTCCTCCTCACCCCCTCTCTCTCTCCCCCCTCCCACTATCTCTCCACTCTCCCACTCATACATCTACCCATATTCACTATCTTTCCCCCTCTTCCTCTCACTCTCTCTCTACCCACTCTCTTTGTCTCCATCTCCCTCCCTCTCACACACTCAAACAATCCTTGTCCACCCCCCTCTCTTTCTTTCTCTTCCCCCCCTCTCACACTCACACATTCTCTCTCTACCCCCATCCTCCCTCTATCTCACCCCCTCCCTCCCACTATCTCTTCTCTCTTTCTTTCTTACATCTACCACCTCTTTCTCTCTCTCCCTTTTTAGTCTCACTCTCGCTCTCTCTTTGCCTCTCCCTCCCCGCCTCCTTATCTTTTCCCCTAGTTAGTGGATTTGATATTCTTTATTCACAATAAATGTTTGAATCTCTCTCTATATCCCCCCTCTTCAAATATCTTCCTCTCTCTCTCTCTCCATCTATATATTTCTCTTGCTCCTCCTTCCCTCTCTTTCCCTACCCCCCTCTCTTTCTCCTCCCCACCAAGTCTCCTCCTCTCCCTTCAAGTATCCTTCATCCATGCAATACACCAAACTCATCTTCTTCCTATGGTATACCCTCTTCAATCCTTTGCATCCTCAGTCCATCCCTCCCTTCTTGATTGCTTCATTCGTTCTCTCCTATTCTCAAACTATCCTTTGGTCATCCCCCAGTTCCCCTATGTATGTGAACTCTTTAGTAGTTGGATTCCATCATCATCATGCACTTGTTACACATCAACATATTTATCCATGTACCTAATGATTTCATGAACATTTCGCGTGGAATTTTGATTATCCCGATTTAGGAGCGGAATGAACTAATTAACAGACTCAATACAATAAACACAAAGATGTGAAGAACAACACATATATCCAGTGAACAATATATTCTATTGAATAAATGAAATAGGCTAAAAATGTAAAACTACAGAACTGAAACACTTGCTTGAATGGTGGTAGCTATCTCTGAGAAGAGATGTGGCTTCTATGCACATCCATCTAAGCAGAATGATTACAATGAGGCTCTAGAGGCATTTTTAACATTACTCATGAATGCCAAAACCATAGACATCCAAAAATCTAACCCTAGTTGATGAAATGTCAAAAGTTATGTGGGCCCCTATGGGTAAGTTGGTACCTCAACTTCTTGGGGTCGTAAAGTTTTCATACAATCTCCGTTTTAGGCACGTGATAGCCCGTTGGAAAGGTATTTTTGAAAAGTATACATTACACCATCAAAATATGACTCCTTCTAAAGTTTGACTGTGGCGATCCAAAAAACACATTTTAGGGCCCCAAAATGGCCCTGGAAGTACAAAAAGATGTTCTGACATGAAAACATTCAAAATAAGCTAGTTGGATTAGGTGGGAGGCCACCAGTATCCACCTGGAAGATGTGTATGGCTTCAGATGACCCCGGTAGTGTAGAACCCACAATTACAAATAAGTACAAAAGAACGTGTTGAACTAAAAACTGTGAAGAGGATCTAGTTGGAATGGGTGGGTGGCCACCAATATCTACCTAGACCAGTCCTCCCCCCTAGGAAGAAATGGTCTCCATTGCATTGAATTCCCCCATTAGGTGAGGAAAATTCTGTTGAATTTTTCCCCGGGTGAGCCACTTTCCTTGGTGGAGGAGCTTCCCTTCCTTGACAACATGACAAAGTTGGATCTTGTATTGGTGAGTGCCCTTGACCTGTGTGTCCACTATCTGATTAGTGGATGTATGTTCCATGTAGTCAGGGTTGACCTCTATTTCTGTTAGTCGTTTTGCGATCTCTGAGGTGTCCAATAATGGTGGAAAATATGGCCAAAGGTGGTCCAGATTGAACACTGGGTGCAACTCAAGCAAGGGTGGAGTGTTGAGATCAAAAGAATTGCTACCCACAACCTTGGTGATGGTGTAAGGCCCATAGAGAAGTGGGTGAAGATTCCTATGGGGCCCTATAAGACACTCCTTATACAAATGTAAATAGACCTTGTATCCAACTTGAAACTAGTGCGGTACCCTATGTTGATCATGACACTTCTTCTACTTAGCATTAAATTTCTGCAAAATATCATGGACCTGTTGGCAGATGTGATGAATCCACTCAATGAATCTAGTGGATTTGTCATTCTGATACTGAACATGGGAAGAGTCTGTCTGTGTGGTTGCAAGAGGTAGTGCAACATCAATGGGACCCAAGGAATGGAATCCCAGTCCCACCAAAAATGGACTATGGCCGGTGGAGCTATGGAGATCCATGTTGTAATGGTGTTGAACATAGGGGAGACTCTCATCCTATGTACATGGATGCTTAGAGTTGTACATGTGTAGGATGTGCACAATCATCCGATTGATGACCTCTATTTGGTTGTCTGTTTGGGGGTGGAAAGTAGTGGATTTAGTGAGCTTGGTGTCCAATAGTGACCAGAGACTCGACCAAAATGTGTTGATGAACTTGTTGTCCTGGTCAGAGATGATGGCATGTGGTATCCCAAAATGGAACCACACTCATTCGAAGAGGAGCTTAGCAGCATCTGTCACTGTGATGTTCTTCTTGCAGGCTGTGAGGATGGCCATCTTCAAAAACTGATCAACGACCACAAATAAAAAATCATTTCCTTGCTTGGTGGACGAAAGGCCATACATGTAATCCGTCGAGATGGATTCCAAAGGCTTCTCGGGGGTAGGAAGAGGGGTGTATAATATTTTCTTCTTAATGTTTGGCTTGGTAATGGCACAAAAAGTGCAAGATATGATATACTTGATAATGTCCTGTCGAAGTTTTGGCCAATAAAAATGTTTCTGGAGAACGACCAGAGTTTTCTCCATGCCAAAATGTCTTTCCATTGAACTGTAGTGGGATTCCCATATCATATTTGCACGCTCGATTGTAGGAACACAAATATGGCCTAGATGGCATAATAGTCTTTCCTGAATGTGAAAATCGGTGATAGTCGTGCCTATACGCAAGAGATGATAGGTGGTGGCAAAGTCAAGATATTTTTGATAAATTTGGGGCCACTGAAATGCCTCAAGTCCATAGGAATGGAGCACAGTGGTGAGTGCAGCCATGGGAGGTCGACTAAAGCAATCAACAACACGATTTGTACTCCTTGTCTTATACTTGATGTTGAGATGGAGTTGTTGCGGGTAGGTGGACCACTTCTGATGGTGGTCGTTCTACAACTTCCTCTATGTCTGTATGAACTGCAGAGGCTTGTAATCAGTGTGGATGATCGTCTCCTTTATTAGAATGTAATGTTTCCATTGAATATAGAATTTTACAATGGAATACATTTCCTTGTCATAGGTGGCATATTTTCGAATAGTATCTGAGAGTGTATCACTATGGTATGCCATCAAATGACCATGTTGAGTGAGAACTGCGCCTACATCATAGTCAAATGCATCAGTCTCAATCTCGAACAGTTGTTGCAGATCAGGTAAGACGAGTACTTGAGTTGAGCACAAGCGATGCTTTAGATCATCAAATGCTCATTTTTTTTCCTCCCCCCACACGAACGTTCTCTTTCCACTGCCCTTGGTCACGTGGCTGAGGGCCCATGCAATATGGAAGAATCCCAACATGAACTGTTGGTAGAAGTTGTCCAATCCCAAGGATATCTGAAGCTTGGTTAGTGTGGTCAACGCTAGCCAGACACAGATGACTTGGATCTTAACGGGATCAGCATGTACGCCATGCTCATCAACAATGTAGCCCAAGTATTGGACCCCATTCATGCCAAAGGAACATTTTCCAAGTTAGCATATAGCTTGTGTTTCTGCATAGTGCTCAAAACTTGCTAAATATGTCGCATTTGTTCCTCCCAAGTTATGCTGAAGATGAGGATGTCATCCAAATATACCACCACAAAAGAGTTGGTGAAGGGTCTCAATACATCAACCATCAACCTCATGAAAGTGGCCGGTGCATTTGTTAAGCCAAGGGGCATGAAAACCCATTCTAAGAGACCTTCTTTACATTTGAAAGTTGTCTTCCATACATATTATCTAGGTGGATATCGGTGGCCACCCACCTTTTTCAACTGGCTTAAAATAGTTTTCTGGCAATTTTTGCCATTTACTATTTTTAGTAGGTTTTAACTTCCGGGGCTATTTTGAGGGCCTAAATGAATGTTTTTCGAGATTGAGGTTCTCAATGATAGTAAAAGGAATTATTGAGCCCCCAAAATGAATCTCCTCAATGATACCTTTCCAACGAGCTATCATACGCCTAAAACGAATATCGTATGCAAAAGTTACGACCCCGAGAAGTTGATGTACTAACTTACCCAAACGGGGCCCACATGACTTTTGGCGCTTCATCTCCTAGGGTTATGTTTTTGGATGTATAGGGTTTTTGGAATTCCCGTTTATTGTAAAAAGGCCTTCATAGCCTCACTGTACTCATCTTCTTCCAGATGCGAGTAGCTGTCACATCTCTTCTCAGAGATAAGCTGCCACCATTCTAGCGAGTCTTTCACTCTGTATTTTTACAGTCTCTGTACATTTCTTTCATTAATAGAAATCATGTATTACTGTATATCTGTGTTTATGGTTGCATATCTAATACATTTATGTTATCTTATTGAATATCTGCGATATCTCTATGCATTTCTTTATTATATCTCTGCTTGCATTTCGTGCCGAAAATAATCCGAATCAGTGGTATCAGAGCAAGCTGTTCTTGATTGTTTTTTTCAGTGCATGTCTCCGACAAGGTCCAAGTATAGCAAGTTGGGTCTTGATCTTGTCTCTCTTGAGGACAATCACTCTCACACACCCAAGAAACCCTCAATGGCGGAAGAAAAGAAAAATGACGGAGCAGACGATCCTATCAGTCTATTGCTTGAGAAAGCTCTCACGCGACATAGGGACGAAATGATGGAGAATTTTTCCCACATCCTTCAATGCCTTCCAATAGAAACAGGCACATATTCATCAAGCGGCCACTTTGAAGGCACCTCTCCTTTCAAGGTACAAGTTAATTTTGATATTCCTGTATTTGAAGGACAGATAGATGCAAAAGCCCTAGACAAATGGTTAAATCTGCTAGAAGCTTATTTCTCTGTTCACAAATTATTCGACAAAGAAAAGATCACCTTCACACTCCTTAAATCTCTCCCCCATGTCAAACATTGGTGGGAAACTTATTGGGAGCAGAGTTCCATAGAGGAGTCTGAAATATATGGGGTCGATCCCACTTGGGATTTTTTTGTGGATGCGGTAAATGAACAATATTACCCGATTGGAAACTATGAGGACTAGTACATGAGATGGACCACACTATGGAAAGAGAGGGGCCAAGCAGTTCCAGAGTTCACCAATACCCTCCATATCTTGTGCACCAAGCTGGGTATCAAAGACTCCGAGCGACATTTGGTTCTGAAATACCGTGGGGCTCTACACAGATACATCCAGACTGAAATGGATTTTCTGGACATCTCATTACTCGGTGATGCTTATCGATATGCTATTAAAATCGAGTAGAAATTTAAGCACCAAAAAAAATGGGATTTTAGATCTGTAAATCCACAACAACCAAAGTATGACAAAGAAAACCCTAACAAATAGTCTCCCGAAAACCAGTCCAAGACACAGGAAAAGAAGGGTCATGGGAAGATAAAGAAGGACACTGGAAAATAGTGCAATTTCCACAAAATCCCCTGGCACAACACCGATGAATGTTGCTCAAAACAGTCATTGGTGGCTGAGATCAAAGACAAGGAGTCGAACCCTGATTCAAAATACGATTTTGAAAATACTGGTAAAGGACAGATCATTGAAGCAGACCCCACTGCTATTGTTGCAACCACAACAATTCAACTAGAAGAACCAACAGATCTCGAAGAGGGGGAGCACCTTTTTCATTCACATATGTGGGTGAAGGGGACTCCACTACATTTTATTGTTAATAACGGAAACTAGAAGAACCTCAACTCAGCAAAGGTCATCAAACAATTTGGATTGTTGACAACACCACACCCGCAGCCATACAACATAGGGTGGCTTCACCAAGGATGAGATCTTCGTGTCAGCCAACAATGTTGATTGTCATACGACATAAAAACCTTCAAGGATGACGTATTATGTGATGTTTCCCCACTGGATGTCTATGATGTTCTATTGGGACAACCATATATGTGGAAGCTCCATGTTGTTTATGAGTCTCGACCCCATAGTGTCATTGTTACTTTTGGGGGGTTATCTCTACAGAATACCAGAGGTAGTTCCAACTATTGTTCCACCTAAAAAGTGCCGCAAGGTAGTATCTCATACTGCAAAATTTAGCTTCTTCACAATCTATTCAAAAGGAGAACAGAAGGACACTGAAACCACTACAACCTCGTCCCAGGAACCTTCTATCCAACAGAAGCAGGTCGACAAGGCTGCAACAAAGTGCAAAGATTCCTTTTGCACACTATCCTCTCATGTATCTCGACTTGTTGAACAACCTCAACCTCAACAGGTTCTAGACATACTTCCACAAACTAAGCAGTGCGATGTCTCGAGCAATACAAACAACTCACCAAGATGCAGATCTAGCAAACACTTCTCCCTCTCCCCCGGGAACTCAACACAATGGAGACCATTGCTTCCTAAGGAGGGAGGATTGATCCAGGTGGATATCGGTGGCCACCCACCTTTTTCGACTGGCTCAAAACAATTTTCTGGCAATTTTGGCCATTTACTATTTTTAGCAGGATTTAACTTCCGGGGCCATTTTGAGGGCCTAAATGGGAATCTGGTGGTAGCCAGACTTTAGGTCAACATTGTTGAAGAAATTAACCCCCTTGAGTTGTTCAATAAGGTCATCAATCATGAGAATTGGGTACCAGTTCTTGACTGTAATTTTGTTAAATGCTCTGTAATCAATGTGGAGTCACCAGGTCCCATCCTTCTTCTGCACCAATACAATCGGGCTTCCATAAGGGTAGGAGTTGGGTCTGATGTGCCCATTTTGAAGAATCTTTTGGATCTGATGCTTGATTTCATCATTTTCCATCAACGAGCAACAATAGACTGGTCCATTAGGCAGATGTGTGTTGGGGGTTAGATAAATTGGATGCTTGAATTGGTAGTGTGTTGGTACCCCGGTGGGTGAGGAGAAGATGTATCTGTACTCTTCCATGATCTCATCCACTTGCTTCTGCTGCAAAGAGAGGATTTGGATAGAGGCCATGGATGTGGTGACAACCTTCTATTTACTGTGAGCACGGATCACAAAGAAGACGAACTTACCAGTCTATGAAATGACCTTAATGCATTACTTAGCAGAGATTAAAGAAATAACGGTAAGTGATGCTACCTCTGGTATCTTTTACAATTGTCTACCCAAAGTAATAATAACACTGCGGGGTCTAGACTGATACACAACATGCCACTTCCAAAAATATGGTTGTCCTAAAAGAACATCACAAACTTCAAGGGGAGAAATATCACACAATACCTCATCTTTGAAAGGCTTGATGTCATAGGGAATATGACACTATTGGCTGACATAGAGATCTCTTCCTTGGCGAAGCCACCCGATGGTTTAGGGATGTGGGTGTGGTGTCATCAGTAGGTCCAACTACTTGACAACCTCTGCTGAGATCAGTTTCTTCTGACTCCCACTATCGATAATGAAATGAAGCAGAGCCCCCTTTACCCACATTTGTGAGTGAAAGAGGTGTTCCCCTTCCTCTATTATGGTTCTCTTTGCTGGACTTTGGTGGTAGCGACAGTGGTACTGGGTTCAACATTGATAATCCTCTTCCCTCCTTCCGAATTTGATTCAGAGTCAGAATTAGTCTTTGACTTAGAAGACATCAACTCATCCATGAGTGACTACTTGGAGCGACATTCTTCAGTGTTGTGCCAAGTGATTTTATGGTATTCACACCATTTTCCTATGTTTTTCTTGGTCTTCTCATTGCCCTTCTTGTGTTGCATCTTGGACTGGTTGTCCTGAGAGTGTCCATGTTTTCTCTATCCATTGTTGTGTGGGTTGGGGCTTCCTTTTCCCTGCTTCGGCTGTGAGGAGTTTGCAGATCCAAAATCTCACCTCTTCTACTTAAATTTATGCTCGATCTTTACAACATATCTATAAGTCGTACCCAATCAGGCGATGTCTAGAAAATCCATTTTTTTTTTAATGTATCTATGCAAACAACCACGGTATTTGAGAACAAGTTGTCACTTAGAGTCTTTGATACCCAATTTGGTGCGTAGGGTATGGAAAGTATTGGTGAAATGTGGTACTCTTTGGTCCCGTTCTTGATGCAGGGTGGTCCATCTTGTGTACTGGTTCTCGTAGCTTCCAACAGGGTAGTACTGTTCTTTAATGGAATCATGGAAGGAATCCTATGTAGGGGAAACCAAAAATATTGCATATTCCTCTATGGCCCTTTGCTCAGAGTAAGTATCCCACCAGTCCTTAACATGGGGGATGACCTTGAGGAGTGCAAATGTAATATTTTCCCTATCGAAAAAATTGTGGACTGAAAAATACCCTTCGAGCAGATTCAACCATTTATCTACAACATTTTCATCTATCGGTCCTTCATATAATGTACTATCAAAATTTACATGTACCTTGAAGGGGGTTGCATGGCCACTTGATGAAGATGCTTCTCCTGTGGGAATCCATCGAAGGATCTGTGCAAAGTTGTCCATCATTTTTTTCCTTTGTTGTGAAAGGGATTCCTCGAGCAACATTTTAAAAGGATCTCCTACTCCATCATCTTTTTTTTTGTCCTCATGGGTTGTTTTCGGGCTTGGCGTGACCGATCTTGCAACAGATCGATTGGTTCGAGTCCCAAATTCTTGTACCCAGATCTTTTCGGGGACATGCACGAAGAAAAATAAATGAAGAGCAGACAACTCTGATACCACTGATCTAGATTTAGGAGCGGAGAAAACTGATTAAAATAATGAATACAATAAACACAGAGATATGAATAACACAACAAATATTCAGTGAACAATATCTTCTATTGAATAAATGAAATAAGGCTGAAACTATAAAATTACATAACTGAAACACTTGCTCGAATGGTCGTAGCTATATTTGAGAAGAGATGTGGCTACTACGTGCATCTGTATGAGAAGAATGATTACAATGTTAAGAACCAAACATCAATATAGCATGGAAAAACCTCAGGAAAAGTACTCAACGCCTTGAAATAGAGATAATTTCAGATAATAAGCCTCTTCGAGGGGGCAACCTCCTTTTACCCCACTTAAATGTTCAAGTACAAGATGATTCAAAATGAAAATGCCTCCTTGGTATATATAGGAGACTAGGAGGTATAATTACAACTAATGGCCTAAAGTCGACATAAATAAAATAGAATTACTAATCTAATATGCCCCAATTAATGGGTAATGAGCCAATATTAGGGCTTAACATGCCCCTTCCCTTGAGACAAGCATTGTACGCAACACTTGAGTAACTCTGGATGCTTTTGTATAAAAGACTCATCTTCCCAAGTGGAATCTTCAGTTGGTAGTTTCCTCCATTGAATGAGATACTCTGAAATGCATCTATTCCTCAGTTGGCGAATTTTTGTGTCAGTGATGGCTTCAGGATCCAATATGATTTTTCCTTCCTCGTCAAGTTCTGGCAATATAGTTTGAACTGGGATCTTGTCGCCTATAACCTTGTTTAAGCATGAAACATGGAAAACTGGGTGTACTCGTGAAGATGCA
>ML787101.1:66533-95293 GCA_009831015.1 Picea engelmannii
GTTAGATATAATAAATGTAAGAGGACTTCTTAGAAGGTTCTACTTCTAGAATATTCCTCCTCTAGAATGTTCTTAGGTGATGGTAGCACTATATAAAGGGATTCAAGCAATGTAATGAGACATGAAGAGAAATATTGTATTTGAAGCTGAAGCTCATTAGGAGGAAGCCCCCTCGAAGAGGCAAGTGAACAGGAGAGGATCCCTTCCATAATAGGATCCATTGTATGGTGTTTCCATACCTCAAGGGTTTGGTAATAATAAAGTATGGTTTCTTCTATCTTGCTCTGTGGATCTATTGTGTATTCAGTATTTGTGGTGATTATATTTGTAAATCTATTCAGGTTCTTAACAAAATCAGAACAGAAACGTGCCCTTTAAATCAAAGATAACCTAATATATTCTCACTTGTGCTTCAGGAGGAGGCCAAATAAGAGGTCAAACTCAAAACTTAGGTTAACAAACAACCTAAATTGTATGATTTTTGGAAAACTTAGGTTAAAACAATCAGAACTTCTTGGTTTCTATTCCAAGTTAATAGGAAAATTGAAAATTGATTACTAATATTCCCTCATCCTGAAGGGAAGAAACTAATAAGTTTTTTGTGTGAACATGTATTGGTATTTTGAATCCTTTATTTCATTTTTTTCCATATATAACATTGTAAGTCTTTAACAAGTTGAGTTTTAAGTCATGCCAAACAATTTTGGGCTGAATTGTCATAGAAAATCGATGGTTGTAACATATAGTTTATGTTGAATCATATCATAGAATAGATAATATCTTTACCCAATCCAAGTCTTACATTTCAGAAATTAAGTTTCAAATTCTATATTGGGATTGGTTCTTGTTGTAATTGTAGATGTAATCTTCACATGTGGCTACATCACACTTATATATATAATTTTTAATCTTGGATAAGGCCATCCTTTCATCATTTATTGTACAATACTACGGAGTGATTAAGACCATTGTGTTCAAAATTATATATATGTGCTCAATAACCCCTCTAGGGAGTAGAACCATATTCAAGTTGTGCATAAATACACCATAACACACATTTGTATTATATAAGTTTATAATTGTCTTTATCTCTTATATAAAGAGTTTTATACCTAAGGGAACACATATATTTGGTGTTCTCTTATGGATAACATTTATTTCATTTATGAGCACTTATGCATCTCCCGTGTAGCAAAATTATACTTGAGTATTACAAACAAATTATACTTGAGTATTACACACACCAGTAAAAGGTAGAATTATGTCTAAATCAATGTGTTGTAAAGGAAATGAGTGATGCCTTTAAAATGGGTTTTAAAGGTACTATGATGAATACAATCATAAGTACAAATTGTGGAAGACTCCTTTGTTGAAATGAAAAAAAAAAAAATTCTATTGTGGCCTATTTTGATGACCTTGGTATGATATGACCTTAGTCATACCATATTTGGATCTTTATGACATAAGATTCATATACATATGGAAATGAATTCCCACATATTGGACCACCTAATGGTGTTTGTGAGGGATATGTGATGGGGAGGCATTTATGAAGGTCCTTTATTAAGGATAAAGTGAGTCAAGCTTCTTAACCTCTTGAGATCACCATAGTGATATTTCTAGTCCCATGGCCACCAATTCTCTTATGGGATCCAAGTATTTCAATCTCACTTTTATTGATTGTTTTTCCATATTTCTTTGGGTGTACACCATTAAATCCAATGGTGATTATGGAATTTAAAACTCTAGTTGAGAGTGAAAGAAAGTGGAAGATTAAGTGTATATGGGATGATGGAGGAGATGAATATATCACCAAATATTTGTAGCCACTTGTAACTTCTTACAACATCTATTGGTAGATAATCAATCATTATACTTCACATCAAAATGGAATAATTGAATGGAAGTATAGGGATATCATAAAGATGGATTACAACATGCCTCATTCTAAAATAAAAAATATTTCATCATGGGTAAAGTATTTGATTGCACAGTCCATATAATCAATCAAGACCCTACTAATGTTGTTAAAAGTATGTGCCTATATGAGATATATTTTGGAAAACAAAACATTTATTTCACATTTTTAGGATTTTTGGATTTTGTGGATTGGCCCATGCTCTATTTGAAAGGTGAAACGAATCAACATATTTATAATCCCACTCCACTTTAGTTGGATACAATGAATCTTTCTAGGCCTACCACCTCTATGATCCCACTACTCACCAATTGGTTGAATATAGATAATATATGTTTGATGAGGTTCTTGCTCAAATTCTATTAGGATCTCTCCTATTACTTATTTCAAAAGATTCATTGTATGGTTTTAAACATGATTTCATGGACCGTTCCTCTTCTCATCACTCTAAATTCCACTTTTAGATGAATCCTACCATGTCTTATTATACCCTCCTCCTTCATAGTATGATGTTGGTCCTCTTCCTACTTCTACAAGTAATCTCCCAAGTATTGCTTCTATAGTATATGGGTAAATTCGTATGGCTTCTAAGGACTCTGTTGATGACTCATATAGCCTTTCTATTGAAACTTTATCTCCAATTCTTCAAGACACTCTTTTCATATATCATCTTGTCTTCATGTTTTAAATGAATATGCTCTTATAAATGGATGATATAGTTCTCATGCTATAAATGTTGATGCTCCTATCAGTTTCACTCCATTATTCAATGATGACGACAACAAATTCTCATATTCCTTTGTGAAGGACAAGGCCTATGCCTAAGTGGACTATCTTTTCCATTGTTGCAGAAATCAGTTTTCTATATGAACATTCTAAGAGTTTTCAAGAGAGTTTCCCACCTCCACCTTGGACACTTATGAATGAGGTTGTTGCTATTCCTACAAAATTATAGAACCTCCCCCCAAATCACTGTAGAGCACAATTTTTTTCATGTCATTAGAGATCATGATGGATTTAGTGAGTAATATGGAGTTCAAGGGGTTGATTCCCTTGTTGAATATTATGTGGGGCATGATTAAATCTAGTGATGTAATGATTTCTCTCTAACTGTTCATATTAAGGGGGTTGTTCAAATTATGGGTGTAATATTCACATGTGGCTACAACACACTCAATGCATAGCTAATTATGTATTTGTAATCATGGATAAATTCATCATTTGATCATTTATTACCATACCTTGTCATAAAAGGGAGTGGTTAAGGCTAATATAATCAAACTTGTACATGCAGGATCTCATTAACACTTATTGGGGGTAGAAACCTACTTGATTTGTTTATAAATACACAAAAACTATCATTTGTATTATCTCATATTGGGATCTTCTTGATCTCTGTTATAGAAAGATTTGCCTCACCATTGCTATCTTGCTCAGAGGGCCTTTTTCCATTTCCCTATGCAGACTTATCATTTGGTTTTAATGAATCCAGAGCTAAAAATATATATTTTTCCACACATACGCTCCCTATCTGTTATGCAAGATGTGTATACATTGGCTGCTCCACTACAACCTGCCTACATCAGGATTTGTGCCATAAAATACAAAATGAAGTCATGTTTCCATGTCACAACAAAAGATCTATGATCCTTGGCCTTCCATATACTGGAAACGTTCCAACTTGGTCCTTTAGTTGCATTCTGAAGGCTATAAGAGCACAATTTTGAGCTATGGAAAAGTAGAGAAAGCATTCAATTTTGAGAGCAAATTTACTTTGGAGAAATTACTTCATATTGAGTCTGCATCCCTTTGTCCCTCAAGTATGAACATAGTTGTTATCACTGAAATTTTGTAAGCTTGTAAGCACCTATGTTTTTCTCATTTAGGTGAAAAAAGAGGCGCAACATATTGGTGACTCCGCAAGGGGTCGACACCATACTCTGTCGATGCTTGACTATTGACGAGGCCGATAGAGTCTTGAATGATTGCCATAGCGGCGTGTGTGGGGGCCATCTTTCGGGGATGTCCACCACTTAGAAAATCATCCGCACAGGTTACTTTTGGCCTACATTGTTTCATGATTGCATTCATGCTGTGAAGCGATGCGATAAATGTCAGCTTTATGCCAACAAAGCATGAGCACCACCTGCTCTTCTATACCTAGTCATTACTACAGGCCCCTTTTGTAAATGGGGCATTGACTTCATGACTTGCAACCCTCCATCCAACAATGGACACAAATACATCATTGTCGCAGTCATTACTTCACAAAGTGGGCTGAAGCCATGCCTACCTTGAAAAACACTGCTGACACCACAACGCGTTTTTTTTTTAATCATTTCATATCCTACTTTGGAGTACCACTCCAACTAGTCTCTGATCACGAGAAAAAATTCGAGAATGAGATTTTCGTCAAACTCTCATCCTGGTTAGGATTCTCCCACGAGTTTGCCTCACCATATTACCCTCAGTCCAACGGATAGGTCAAATTAGTTAACAAGGTCCTCAAGACCATGTTACAATTCATGTTTAACAAACATAAGAACAATTGGCATCATATGTTATTTTCCGCGCTATGGGCTTACCGTACAGCCGTGAAAATGCCCACTAGTTTCACACCATTTCATCTAGTCCACGGAGTCGAGGCCACTCTTCCAATCGAATGAGAAATTCCCACCTTACACACCACAATTGAGATATTACCCGATACTAATCCAATGGAGCAGCGTTTGCTACACTTAGAGTCCCTGGATGAAGATTGTCGATCTTCATTACAGAAAAATGAGGTAGCCAAAAAACGGTCAAAATCCACATTTGATTTCCATGTCAACCTTCTCTCATTTCATGAAGGTGATCTTGTCCTTGCTTACGATATCGCTCACGATACCCTAGGTCATGGAAAATTTGAGTCACTATGGCATGGCCCTTACATTATCCAACATTTCCTCACTAAAGGCACATACATCCTAGCTTCTTTTGAGGGCTTCTCTCTCAAAGAACCCATCAACGGGTTGTACTTAAAGAAATTTTACACCTAAGCATATCCATTCTACACTAGGTTATTTATTTTGTAGTGTTTTTAATCTTTTTTCCACACCTCTCATCTAAACTATCATTTGTGTTATTGACATATGCCTCCTCCATTGCCCTACCACATCGGTTACGCCGATGGCACCAATCATTGGACACAGAATCTCGCTTCAGCTACTTGGTCCCTCTATTCCCCCTCACACAAACTGCTCCACTTCAACAACATATGTTTGGGCTCCGCAACCAACAACCAAGCCGAGTACACTATCGTCATTGGTCTCCTCGCTGATGCTATCCATCATCGTATTCATCACCTTAGCATCTTACATGACTCTCAAATGGTCGTCCTCCATCTCAACAATGTGTACCATGTATGCGATCCTTGCCTCTTTCGCAAATACCTGTAAGTTAGACTTTTATCTCGACATTTTGATCTCATTACATTTACACATATTCCAAGACAATTTAATCAAATCACAGATAACCTAGCTAACATTGTACTAGATTGGCATATATCACATCAAGACACCTTGACACACACATAAACCATCAGAAGTCTGTCACAACATATAGATTAGACATCATAAACAAAATTAAAAAATTCTCACACACATGTGAACATCACAAAGACCCCAAAATGTATATCCATATATATATATATATATATATATATATATATATATATATATATATATATATATATAGNGGTCAAAAGTTCCATCAAAATGTTTACACAAAAATAACGTACATCCTGTACAAAATCTGTAGGCTAGTGAACCACCTTGGTACAAAACTGGTGTCCCCACACCAAATGGGCTCACCAGCCTATATAATATAGAAAAATACACACAGAGACACTCATGGTGCCTCTAGAGCACCACCACCTGGCCCTCCCTCAGGAGGTGGTGCCCCACCCACTATTGGTCCCTCTAGACCTAGAGGTAACCACCCATCATCGCAACACCTGCTACTGCTGCTCGCCGAACCCCAGTTCTCCACATCAATGGCACCCCCCCACACTACTCTAGGACGCCCTTGTCTTGGATACGTGACCACATGCCCTCAGGCACTCCCTATAGCACCGCCTCTAAGCGGTGATGAATATCCTCAAAATCTCCCTCGGCCTCGGCCGGAGGAGCATGTGATGGCCCTGTACCAGGGTCATCAAAATGACGTCTCCTAGATGCTCTCTCATCGCCAGCTGGTCTCGCCTCAACATCCTCATGTCGTCATCTCTCTCCTTCCCACGACGGCCTCACCAACCCCTGACGAGCTGACACTCTAACCAACTCAACCTCACACCCACGAGGTCCCACATCTGCACATACAAACAAACAAAGGATAGCATCAACATCCATCTATACATAATAAACATGTTATACTATTTAAATATCAAAATATCACATCATACCTCGATGGTCGAACACCTCTCTTGGAGGTAACACCATATCCAGATCACCTCGGAAGTCCACCCCACAGTACAGATACTGCAGTATGATCTGCGGCATCTGTCAGCACACCTGTGCAGCCTCGACCATGAAAAAATGACCACCCTCCCCACCACCGTGGTGAATCAAAATACTAGACCACTGCATCAGTTTCAGCTCTCATGCACCAGGTGCACCCAATAACACTCTAAGGATCAACATCGATACCCTCTCCAAAAACCATGCAACCAAGATGGACCCAAAAGAAAAATCCCTTGAGTCCGCAACACAACACTTGTCGAGTTGCCCTACCATCTTGGCATGCAACATCAAGCCCTAGGAAAAATTCTCTCCTGCCAACGCCCTCCCCATAATCCTCAGCTGACCACCACTGATCCACTGAGTTGCGAGGGACCCATATACCCTCACAACCATCGCTACTACACAATGATGAACTAGGGCATCCATAGCCTCGATTCTCACGACAGAGCCTGACATAAAATCATCCCTCAAACAATACCTCCGGCCTAAGGTAGCCAGTTTCCCATCCCCAGGTAATACAGGCTCCATCGATAAGGGTGTTCCCCAAAAAGGGAGCCCAGTCAGAAAATATACATCCTCCACCGCAGTGAAGGCTAGCTGCTCACCCCGCACCATAAAACAATGCAGATCCAAACTCCGCATCCAGATCAAGAACTGGAAGAGATACTCCTAGACCTGTATCAAGGGGCACTCAAAGAAATTTAGTATCCCATAAGCTGCCAAAGTGGAACAAACCGTCGGCTCCTCAATAGCCACAACCTCCCTGAGCTGTGACCAATCCCTTTCTCTCCAGTGAACCAACATCGTCCAAATAATCACCTGCAACCACATAATCCAGTTCTTGATCAGACATCTCAAACATAAACACATTAACATTTCCAAAAAAGATAAGTTTTTCACCTATCAGCTTTTCCCCCAAGGCATGGTTGTTTAACCCCATAGGTGCGCAAACATGTGTGCATGTTAACCCCACAGGCGCACACACATGCATGCCTATTAAACCCATAGGCACACACACATGCGTGCTTGTTCATCCCACAGGTGCACACATATGCGCGCCTGTCGGCCATACAGAGGCGCCTTCATGCACCCCTATCACATATACATGCGCACATCATAACACACTCATGCGCATCTATTTAGCTTATAGGCATGCATACCATGCACACCTGTTTCCCCATTAGGGAACCCCCATGCATGGATATCCACAAAACAGGTGCGCACCCATGGGTGTATATTTCCTGATCGCCCACGCACTAGGGGGCCCACAACCACAAAACCTCTTGTACGGACCTCCGTACAGGCCTTTTCCAAAAATAGAAACCCTAATTCTATGTAGGACGATAATACAACTAACCTAAAGCTCACTGGTCCTGAATCAGCTACCTCGTTCTCCCAGAATCTCCAAATCTCCTCTGAATGTCTCTCGTCCAATCACTCTAACAGCAGGTACAAATGAGGTGGCAATGTGGGCCCTACAACTATATATAGTCCTTTTTGCCAAACTTCCAGACCCCATTCCAGGAGGTCTGGGTGTCCTTTTTTCGATCCGTCTTCAGCCATGGGATCAACACCCCGTCCTCTACACCAAGATAGTCTCTGGGCCATTTTTCATCCTTATCCCCCAGGCCACCATTTTTCCATACCCTGTCTAGGTATGCATGCTCATGTTCAAAATTATCAAATAAATCATTGTAGGTTCAATTCTCTTCAGATATTGTTCATGTCAGGTATTTGGTTGTCATGCGTGTAGGTACTTGGTCATCATACACCAGTGCGATGCCTTCAGGTATATAATCAACATTGGCATGTAATCATTCCCTCTGAATCCCAATTGCATCTCCAGTCACACCCTTTGAAATTTTCCTTTAGGGTCCCTATATTTGGCTCTACAATACTGTCACCTGATAACACTCTTCCCCACATGAGTTGTCCCATTCATAGACCCCCTTGGCACTTTGACACTCATGCTGTTTTCAACCTTTAGGGATGGGAGTCCCGATAGTCTTACATCATGTCGCGAATCAGCCACATATTCCTTCCCCTCATTTTGCTAGCCTACCCAATGGACTCCCAAGGCACTTCCTCACAGATTATTTTGACTGCACTGCCACAACACCATTTACCATCCATTTCACCCATCGCTAGTCTTCCCATCTTCAGATTGCCCTCCATACATTGCCCTACTACAGAAACCAGCCTATGGGGCCCCAACCCTCCACTTGTTTTTTACACCAACTTGCACCATCCTCATGCCAAGCCATCCTACACTGGGGTACCGATTTCTGTATCTGCATTATTATCCCCACTGATTTTTTAATTCTTTTTCTAACTAAGACATTATTTCCAGCATTTTACATAGCTTTTTGTCATCACCTTTGGCTACCTTCCTGGCAAATGCAACCCATGTCACCCTTGGTTGGGGCATTCCTTATCATCTACTCCTATTGACATCGTTCATAAACTCCAAGTATCCCACAGACCACCTACCTATACCCTCTGAGTTTGTTCACTTTGTCCCACCTCTGGCACAACTTATCCCACATCTCGTTGTCTCCCTTGACACTTGACCTCATTTAACAGTTGCAACCACTTAAACCTCGCATATATCCCCAACCAAGGGCAGTCTTGAGTTTCCACACATCTTGAATTTTTCCATGTACCTCCTCAGTTCTCGACCTCACCTAGTGGATTTCACGAAGCCCTTTGCTTCTTGGAGTCACGTCTCCCTTTTTGTTGACATTAGCATAGTTTCCATAAGAGCGACAATATCTTGACTCTCATTACTTTTACAATGAGAAGTCTCGGATGACACATGGAGACCCATAAGTTCTCTATGATATCATTGACCCCCATAACATTCGACTTCAACACTTTTTCATGTTACGATGGGTCTTACTTTGTGACTATTTCAGTTGTTTCTTATATTTTCCGAAGACCTTTGAACTTTGCTGGGATATCAATGCCCACAGAAGCCATGATACTTCTTACATGTGTCATTGCCTACTATTCAGAGTATGTTTCTCCTCAAAATTGTCCTATGCCTTTATCAAAACCGCCCTTGAGGGCGTTGTAGTTGTCTACATCAACACACAGTTTCAGTTACTGTACAACACCCTTTTTTGAGTTACATGACACGAGCATGGGGCATGCTTGCCTTGTTTGTACACAATTTATTTTACACACCTTGCGAAAGGTTGGGTCTCACAGGTCCCCTTCTTCTTCCAACGGGTCACTCTTGATACTCTAACTATCGCTCTTTCTTACAAAGATACTCTCAGTAGAAGAAACATTGATGAATTTCGACTATCCGTATGCTCCTAACCTCATCCATCAGGGGGCATCTATTATCACTGAAATTTCATCCGCAAATGGTTACAGGAATCCAACATCTTCAAACAACTATGAGTCCACCCATGGACCAAAATTACCAAAAAAACATTTCCAAAAGGTCCAAAACTATACAACCAGTTATAAAATCAAGGTGTGCTATGACTACACAGGGCCCATGTGCACATGCACCATTCAAAAACACAAGAAAAGAGCACATGTGCACGATGCACGACTGTGGACACTAAAAGCCATGCACACCTAATAACAAGGCATTTATGAGGTTGGTTGGCCTCCCACCCACTTCTGGTTCAACTTCCAAGTCGATTTGACATCCAAATCTTGGCTGGATCTGACTGGGTGGCTGGTAAAAGACCTAAAGGAGCCCTAAACAACCCCTTTTCACACTAAAAGCTGGTTTCACAATACCTCAAAGTGGTGCTATAAAACAAGGCCATGGGTGCACTACATTTTCAAGGAATTCATTTGCAAGGTTATTCTACTGCTATTCTCTTGGGGAATCCTCTTTTCTCATCAAGAGCATACTAGCACAATTCCATTTGAGTAATCCACCTCACCTTTTGAGTGGGTTAGCTTGGGATTCTTTCACCATTTCTTTCAAGTTTTCAAGTTGTAAGAAGAGATTAATCTTGGGGGTCCAAGACCCCTCCCTTGGAGGAATAAGGGACCGAAAGTCCCCTTTCTTATCAATGTTTTCTTTTCAGTAATACAATCCTTTCCATTGGTGACATAAGTCTTGCTTATTTCTTGTTCTTATGTCCTTATGCTCAATAGTTTAGTTGTTCTTTCCTTTCCTAGTTTAATTCTTAGCTTAGTCTTTTATGTTTATTTTTATAACCCTTTCCTTTACTGCTGTCTTTCTTATCTAACCCATCTAAGCTTTTAAGCACCTCTGTTTTGCTCATTCAAGTGGCAAAAGAGGTGAAACAACAATGTTCACCTCCCAAGGTCTTTCCCTATTGTTGAGAGGACCTCATTGCCTCTTTCCTATGAGATTTACTTTGGTGGAGGATTGAAGTGGTGGAGACCCAGTTGGAAGGAACTTGGTTCCTTGGTTTCGAACCGTGCCGACATGTAAGTTTGTAATGTTGTCACTTCTGATCAATTATTAATAGAAATACTCCTTTCTCATCCTATTGGTATCTTGAAAATCTATGATTATTATCCATGGGCATGTTTGTAATGTTTATTAATAGATTATGCTATCTGATGTGCTAACCCTTTTATATTAATAGTGTATACTTTCTCTGCTTGTTTGTTGAGAACTTCTTGCAAGTATAAAGCTTTGGGTCAAAGCGTTCAACAGTGGAACATCATCAAATGTTGGATCGAGGTAGGCCTCTTTATTATATTGCACATTAGTCTATATAGCATATGTTGGAATTAAGTTGATTTCTATAGTCATACCTGTCTGTTGTGGTTTACCCTTGGCCATAGAGAGTTTTTCCCTCGTAACAAAAATGGTGACTCCACTGGGGAGAGATCTTCCTTCTAAGGGTTGAAGTACTTTTTCTTCTTACATTTCTCTTTTTCCTTTGTTTTTCTTGTCGTATCACTGCTTGACAGATTCTATTCACTCTGGGTCTAAATTTTCAACCTTTTTCCCTTGCCTGGCCTTGTTTTAAAGCATATACGCCCTTTTCTCCTTGACAGTCACATATACATGCTTGTTGTATCATTGCAAGAAGCGTCTATACACTATGTTCTTCTGAACAATCACATATATTGCTTCCCCTTGCTTGTTTGCCTCGCTTAGTGACTGTTGGGTGGGTATTGAACATTGCTAAGCCTTCTTAGATCTTTCTAGTGCCTGTTGAGATTATCTGGGATGACATGAGACCTGTTTGGATTTGAATTTTTGGGCGTAGTATTTCTCTTTGTTTTCCATTTTTGATTTGTCCTTGTTCTCTAGGATGTTTTCTTAGATGCTTGGTATTTTGCTCGAGTTATTGATTTTATACAGAATAGAATTTATATATTAGGTTTCTCATTAGTCCATGAATTTTATTTTTAGTATATTGAAAATACAAAAAAAAAGGCATTTTGCATTGGTTGGTATTTTTCTCTTTGAACCTTTATCATTAGCTTAGTGCATTTTGTGAAAGATTGCATTTTTACTTTTGAATTGCAGAGTTGAAATGGAAGACTGCACTGTTTTTATTAGCATATCATTCATTGAAAAGTTAAAGATAGACTTTGCATTATATTCATATTTATTTTCTTGCAAAGTCATAACATCATGAGTTTCACTTCCATACCCTTTTGAGTAATCACGACCAATAAAATTTACGCTTTAAACTAAAATTGATTAGTCACGATTTCATTTTTAGGGTGCACAAACTAGCCTAGGATTTAGTGCCTTGGAATAGAATTTTGTGAGTAAACTTAACTAAGGCAATCAGATCAACATATGAGTCTGAGACAAGGAGTTGAGAATTCCATTGTATAATTGGTAATATCAGGAGGCCCCTCTCACAACAGAGTTAATCATGAGGTCACGTGGATTTAGTTGAAGGGATAACCCCTGGATACTCACCTAGTGCCAGAGATATTTCTATGGATTTATTCGTATTTGGGGATGTTTCTAGTACCCATACCTCTGTGAGTGGTGGTGCTTTCAAGGTTTTGGGCTTTGCTACCCTTCCCATACGGTGATCTGGACTTATGACTACTCGCATGTGCATCGATTATACAATGGTTTATTAGTTTCTTGACTTAGGTATCTCATAGGTTACTTGCAGGGCTTATTCTGCTTGTACCCTGAGTCAGATAGGGGTCGGACAACACACATCCTTTATGGAGGATTACCTCTCTGGGGGGTTCTAACCGACTAGTTGTTAAACCTACGAGGGCCCTTATAACTGATTTTGTTACCTCCAAACTTTAGCGGGGAGTCTCAAGTCCTTCTTGGATGAGGCATACCTTCTTTAGCAAGGGAGGCCACTCAGCCACTTTAGCCCATTTGCATGCATATTGGCCGTTTGACTTTTTGGTATTCTCTTTTACTATTAATTGGCCCTAAGAGTCTATTTTTGGGTTTATTATCATGGATAGTGGATTTCGTTTCACTCCTCCATTCACCACTACCCACCCCATGATTCCTTCTCATTTCATGGGGACAAACCCTTCCATTTTTTACAATGGTATGCACAATTACAATGCTTAGTCCACACCTTGGGTCTCTAGTGATTTTTCTATTGATATGCCTTCCCACATGCAACCCTCTCTGTGGTCCACATATATGAATCCTAACGTTGGATCAGGGGGCACCATTGCTCCCATGCCCACTTCTCTGTTTGATATGAGTCATGTCCCCATGGGAGGTTGTAACCTTCCCCCTTATGGATCTAATAATAGCTATGCTCTTTCAGGATCTAGTGATCAGATGGGTGCATATTCCACTTATTACGCCCCACCCATGTATCTTTCATCTACCATGTCGGTCCCTTTAAACACTTTTTCCATGATAGGTCCTCAAGTACCCCCAAGTATTTCATATGGGGAGAATCAATTTTATGGTTTGGGCTACCCTCTTTATGAGACCCCTTCACAAGGGGGCAACATATATCCTCACTTGAATAATTCTTATCCCACCTCAGCGTCTTCCCAGGCCTCAGTGATGATGCCTATCCAAACCTCTTCAGACCACTTTGGCATAAACCACCACATTTCTAGGAAAGGACATGGATTACACCAGGATCCGTTTTAGTTTTCAATGTTTCAGAACCAATATTTCCCCGGACCTTGGAATGAAATGCTGTAATCTATCGCTAACCCAGTCACTGTCATTTATACTAGTGCTCCATCACCAACCTCTGCCATTGATGTCGGAGATGGGTCGACATTTTCTACAAATCATGTTGACAACTCGCCCCCAACCTCTACCAATTATGTTGGGGGCACCATCATTTTCACCCCAAATCAGAGCCATGTCACGTCTCCAACTTCTATTCATCATATAAGAGACGACTCTCTTTCCCCGACTAGTCACATTGGGAAACCTAGACGTCTCAAACGTAAAACTAAATTCCTTTGAAAGACTTGTGAAGGAAGTCACCTTACTCATTTGTGTTCGGTAACTGCCAGGATACTAGAGGCATGGGGCTCACCCAAAATCCCTTCAGATTCTGAGACACCCATGGTCTCTCTTTGTACCACTTCTCCTTTAATGGTCTCGGTGGTTTCACTTCCGTGAAATTTCCTCGACCTCACCCCCGTTTTCGAGGGTGAAACATCTCTTGCCCCCATTACTATGCATCCTCTTCAACCTATAATTGAAGAAGGTACCACACTAGTGAAATCTCTGGTCAATCCTACTCTCCCTGAAGAGAGTGATGCACCTTCCAGTCATGCCATCAACATTTTGAATCCTCCCTCTTCTGAACGAGAGATAATTATTCTTCCCCCGAATGCTCTCCCTCCAAGTCCTGACGAGGTTCCCTTCGATTGGGATAGCCTAATGGGGCATCCCATACCCCCACTTATGTATTTTTCATTAAGAGACATTATTTGAACCATTATAGAGACTGTATCCTCTGTTTTCACTTTCTCCTCCTCGACTTGGAGAGCTTTGGGTTTCCCCAAGCTTTTGTCAGCTATTCGTAAGGTACTAACTTTTGGCAGAAGAGCGGGATGGGAACTTTGGCCTCCCCCTTTACATGTTGATTAGAACAGAAAAAATGAGTGTCAGTTAATCTCTTTTATGACTTGTCTAAAAACCAAAATGATTGCTGAGTGATTTGTCCCTTTCACACTCATTAAAATTGGATTTGAAAGATCATGAGTCTTAGTTAAGCTCTTTTCAAATCGCTATCAAAAATAGAAAAGATCACCGAGTGAAATTGTCTTTTTCACACTCATAAATTGGATTCGAAAAGATGTCTATTTGTCACAAGTTTACCCCTTTTTCACACCAAGTAGACTAAAGGATATAAAAAAGGACATTTTTTGGCATTAAGTTGTGATTGCATCTCATGCCTTTGCTTGTAGTATTGAACCTTTATCCGGTTCTCTCTTTGCGTTATAAATCATTGCCTAAGCAGTTTGCATCCTCAACCAAGCAGAGCCTTGTTTATATCCTTCACAATTTGAAACCCTATACCCTAGAGGGAACATCACCTCGAGTGTCCATCTCCCACATGAATTTCCTTGCATTAAGCATAGGTACATTCCACTGCTGGAACTAGTTTTGCTTACTTGTGACACTCGTTCCCTACTCTGTATCATAGCATTCATTTGTTGTGAAAAAACAAAAAAATACGGGCCGGAAATGAGTACTATATTGTAATTGTCAGCAATGGTGTTTCCTTTGAATAGAGCACAAAGTTATTGAGTCCTTGCATCATCATAATTTTGGGCTTAGCATGGCCTTAGGAAGCTGACCTTGTTACATAGTTTTCTCTACTGACTGCTTACTCTTGCAGTCCCTATAGAGAACATTATTAATGCCTCCTGCATCTAATAGTCACATGATTGAGTCTATGCTGCCAGATTCCACCATATGTCTCATGCTCTTGTTCAAAGGAAGTATATCAACCTGTGTCAACCACTCCTCAGAAATATTGACTTTGCATGTCGGCCACACCCTCAGTCTATCTTAGAATCACATGATACTATGGTCTCATCATATACCTTGGCCCTACTTTCATGATTGGTAGGTCACCTTGAACCCAAAAATCGACACTTCATCACTGGTCATTGACTGGATCGTTTCCCTTGTGTTTGATGGCAAGACATCTATTCACACTTTGGGATTCGTGCAGTGTCTTGGATGCCATTATCCTTATTGGTGGTTTCATTTCCTTTGTCAGCAGTTTTCATCATGGGCTTCTATTCAGAGGGTCTTTTTTGTGTATCGCTTGCATTTGGAAAATGTGAAAGATGCACAGGGTCGTTGGTTCGTGAACATGTTCTTTGTCTGATCTCCACCAAATCATGAAGATCCTGCTTTGTTCCTTGTGCTGACTGATGAGAGATGCCGCAACTCTCTCCTTTCAGTGGGTCTCTTTCCATCGACTTCAACTCATTTATTCTGGATATGGGACCTAGATTTTTATGAGTAACTTGAGGCTTACAGTCATTAGTGGCAGGCTCTCTCACCATTGATAGATGGGAATACATCAATGTCTCCTGATCAATGGATTTCTCAAGTGTTTGAAACCGACTCCTTTATTCACACTTGTAGAGATGTACTTGGTGCCTTGATACCTACTTTCATTATTGGTAGGTTTTCTCGCATTTGTTAATGGTATACCTCAATGACCTGTAATCAAATGATGTATCATTGTGTTCGACCTCAATTCCTTTATTCACATGATGTAGACTTGCACCCCTGGCGGATAGTGTAGAAGACTTGAAGACATCACTATGTGGCCACAACTTTCATGAGTTGTTTCTTCCCATTCATTGGATCAACACTTATTTGACTTCAGTGATCATGGGAGATTAGATTTTACTCCATGGTATACAAATAAGTTCAGACTGATTTTGAGACTGGTTTCATTGGGCCTTTTTCGTGACTATGATAGTTGTTTGGCATGTAACCACATTTGTGTTTGCCTATTCATGGCCATGAACACTTGTTTGGTATATTTTACACATGGATCTGCATTGTATTCTTGGAAGCCATGTATGCAAATTCAGTACATAATGTAATGAGCAATTGAGTTCATCTAGATGGTTCTCTACCACTCCACTTCTAGGTTATTTATAATGTATTTTGGCCATCACATATACTCCTCTGATCTCACACATTAGGGGGCATCTATTATAGAAAGATTTTCCTCACCATTTCTATCTTGCACAAAGGGCCTTTTTCCATTTCCCTATGCAGACTTATCATCCCTTTTTGATGAATCCTGAGATTAAAATATACATTTTTCCACATATATTCTCCCTATCTGTTATGCAAGATGCATATATGCTCGTTGCTCCACTAAAACCCGCGTACATCGGGATTTTTGCCAGAAAATACAAAATGAAGTCGGGTTTCCATGTGACGATAGGAGATATCTTATCCTTGGCCTTCCATAGACTAGAAACATTCCGAAACGTTCTGAATCGGCCCTTCAGTTTCATTCTGAAGGCTATAAGAGCACAATTTTGAGCTATGGAAAAGAGTAGAAAGAATTCATTTTTTAGAGCAAAATTACTCTGGAGAAATTACTTCATATTGAGCCTGCATCCCTTTTTTCCTCAAGTCTGAACACAGTGTTCAACCCCCAAGCTCCTTCCCTATTGTTGAGAGGACCTCATTGCCTCTTTCCTATGAGCTTGCCTTTGGTGGAGGATTGAAGTGGTGGAGACCCAGTTGGAAGGAACTTGGTTCCTTGGTTTCAAACCGTGCCGACACAGAAGTCTGTAATGTTGTCACTTATGATCAATTATTAATAGAAATACTCCTTTCCCGCCCTATTGGTATCTTGCAAATATATGATTATTATCCATGGGCATGTTTGTAATGTTTATTAATGGATTATGTTATCTGATGTGCTAACCCTTTTATATTATCATTGTATACTTGCTATGCTTGCTTGTTGAGGTCTTCTTGTTGGTATAAAGCTTTGGGTCAAAGTGCTCAATGGTGGAACATCATCAAACGTTGGATCGAGGTAGGCCTCTTTCTTATATTGCACATTAGTCTATATAAGATATGTTGGAATTGAGTTGATTTCTGCAGTCATACCTGTTTGTTGTGGTTTACCCTTGGCCATAGAGATTTTTTCCCTCATAACACAAATGGTGACTCCACTAGGGAGAGATCTTCATTCTAAGGGTTGAAGTACTTTTTATTCTTACATTGCTATTTTTCCTTTGTGTTTCTTGTCGTATCACTTCTTGACAGATTTTGTTCAGTCTTGGTCTGAATTTTCATCCTTTTGCCCTTGCATGGCCTTGTTTTAAAGGATATATGCCCCTTTTGCCTTGAAAGTTACACATACATGCTTGCTGTCTCATTGCAAGAAGCGTATATAACCTCTGTTCTCCTGAACAATCACGTATACCACTTCCCCTTGCTTGTTTGCTTGGCTTAGTGACTGCTGGGTGGGTTTTGAAGATTGATGAGCCTTCTTAGATCTTTTTAGTGCCTGTTGAGATCATCTGGGATGACAAGAGACCTATTTGGAGTTGAATTTTTGGGCATAGTCTTTCTATTTGTTTTCCATTTTTGATTTTTTCTTGTTCTCTGGGATGTTTGATTGGCTACTTGGTATTATACTCGAGTTATTTATTTTATACACAATAGAATTTATATATCAGGTTGCTCATCAGTCCATGCATTTTATTTTTAGTATATTGAAAATACAAAAAGAGAAGGTATTTTGAATTGGTTGGTATTTTTGTCTTTGAACCTTTATCATTAGCTTAGTGCATTTAGTGAAAGATTGAATTTTTACTTCTGAATTACAGAGTTGAAATTGAAGACTGCACTATTTTTATGAGCATATCATTCATTGAAAAGTTAAAGATAGACTTTGCATTATATTCATATTTATTTTCTTGTAGAGTCATAACATCATAAGTTTCACTTCCATACCCTTTTGAGTAATCACGGACAATAAAATTTACTCTTTAAACTAAAATTGATTAGTCACGATTTTATTTTTAGATTGCACAAACTAGCCTAGGATTTAGTGCCTTGGAATAGGATTTTGTGAGTAAACTTCTCCAAGGCAATTACATCAACATATGTGTCTAAGATAGGGAGTTGAGAGGTCCATTGTATAATTGGTAATATCAGGAGGCTCCGCTCACACCGGAGTTAATCACGAGGTCGCGCGAAGTTAGTTGAAGGGATAACCCCTGGATACTCATCTAGCGTAAGAGATATTTCTATGGATTTATTCATATTTGGGGATCTTACTAGTACCCATACCTCTGTGAGAGGCGGTGATTTCAAGGTTTCAAGCTTTGATACCCTGCCCATACAGTGAACCAAACTTACAACTGCTCGCATGTGCATTGGTTATACAATGGTTTATCATTTTCTTGACTTAGGTATCTCATAGGTTACTTGTAGGGGTTATTCTGCTTATACACTCAGTCAGATAGGGGTCAGACAACACACAACCTTTATGGAGGATTACCTCTCCAGGGAGATTTGACCGACTGGTTGTTAAGCCTACGAGGGCCTTTATAATTGATTTTTTTACCTCCAAACTTTAGCAGGGAGTCTCAAGTCCTTGTTGGATGAGGCATACCTTCTTTAGCGAGGGAGGCCACTAAGCCACTTTAGCTCGTTTGCATGCATATTGGCCATTTGAAATTTTGGTATGCTCTTTCACTACTAGTTGGCCTTAGGATATATTTTTATTTTTGGAGAGTCATAAATCATCATGGGGTCAGACCAGCTTCCTCGTCGGTCCTGTCAGTTGTTACAGTTACCACCGGTTTTCAATTTCTTTCCTTCTAAAAGGCATAGAGTTGTTAGGAGTGGTACACACACATCCACCTTTCAGACTTATGGTCCCACAAGGATGAGTACTGAGTCTAGTCTTCAGAATAATGGGAGTTCTTCGACTCCCATACCCACTATAGTTAATGGCACCGCTTCGACACCTGCGACCACTACAGTTGTGGTGCCAGAGTCTTATACCAGTACTATGGCTTGGCCTGTAGTTAATGCTTCATCTCTTACCTCAAGCCCTTTTGCGGGTTTCGATCACTCCCTGAGTTACAATGTTTAGACTATACCCATGGATTATAGTCCATTTTCATATGGTATGCCTAACTTCACTTCGCAGTTTTTGACTGCCATCCTAGCTGCTGGCCCTAACACTAGCTTCAGACTTGGGGGCACTACACCTCCTTACACCCCTTTCCCGTTTGGTGGTTCTCATATTCCCCAAATGAATCCTAATGTAGGAAGTTTCCCTAGTCTTAACCTCGAGTCTAATCCTTCTATGGCTGGATGGAACAACACAACTGGCGGACAAGTTCCACCCTATATCCCTATCTCCTCGATTCAGATTCTGACCAATACTTTTGGCATGATGAATACACTTCAATCCTTCGAGTTCCCACCTGGAGGAGGTCAGTATTACACTTTGGGCAACCCCCAACCTGGATCCAATCCAGTTGGGGGCAGTTTTCATAACCCCTATCCTGGATCTAATCCAGCTGGGGGAAATTTTCACAGTCCTTATCAAAACATTCCTGTTGGAATGATGCCCAACCCATCCTATACGAATTAGCCCTGAGGAGGGCCTTATAATTCTGGAAAAGGCTTTAGTACTTACCCAAATTCTAGATGGAATGCAGTTCCCAACACACAATCTTTTGTGAGAGGATGGGGCCAGATGTCACAACCCCATCTCCCTTTTTTGGCCATGCTCAATCTTCTATACTTGTCTAAGTTAATGAATGACCAGGTGAGTCATGATCCCACATGGCCTCCAGTCCCCACTAAGCTTCCTTCATACATTCCAAAGTTTGAGGGTAAGAATGGAGAGGACCCCGGTGAACACGTCACCACCTTTCACCTTTGGTGCTCATCGAATTCCCTGAACCACGATTCTATTAGATTGCTATTGTTTCAATGCACTCTCATTGGAGTTTCTTCACAATGGTACATTGAGCTACATAGGGGGACATACGGTTCATTTAATCAGTTGGTAGTAGCCTTTCTCAACTACTTTCAATTTCCCATTCATTATGATGCTGGCCTCGATATTTTGTTGAATTTACGCCAAGACACTGATACTCACATCTCGGATCATATCTAGGAATGGAATAGACAAAGGTAGTTGATTACGACTCCTATACCCCCAAACTTTCTTCTAGAATGGTTGCTAAAGTCTCTGCACCCTCCTATATCGAAGGACGTTGCTACTTCCAGGGTCTCCAATGAGGAAGAGGCTATCTTTAGAGCCCAACAATTAGATTTAATATATGATTAGTCTGGGATGTTATATCACCCTCTTCCAGAAGCACTGTAGTCAAATTATGACCCTAGGCAAAAGCCTGGACCTCATGCCAATGGAATTGTAGGATCTACCAATGTAAAGTCTGAATACTCGACAACAAAGTCTATTGGAGGACCAGCCTCATCTGGATCCTCCAAACCCACCGAGTCGGTGGATGTACATTCCGTGCAATCATCGAAAAACCCAAATGGTGACCAACAACCAGATGGGAACAAAAGGAAAGGTCAAAACAATCGTAAGGGTGGGAATAATGGTAATAAACCCAAGGACAAAGATAATAATGGGAAGCAGAATGACAATGTTGGAGAGGGAAATAAAGAGAAACGTAAGGTCAAGTTTCCTTGTAAACTTTGTACCGATGATCATCTTACACAATTATGACCCAAAATTGCAGAGGTTGTGAGGCTTTTAAATATACCACCCGCTGTGATGACAAATCCATTTCCACACAACCAACACTTAGCCTCCAGCTCTTCGAATGCTGGAGATGCGCCTCGTGGAGGTCAAAACCCACCACCGCAATATGGCAACCGTATTTGTATTAATATAGTCAATGTAAAAATCGATATAGCCACCTATTCTCGAGATTATAGATCTTCAAAAGCTAGTATCGGTCTAGAAGCTCCTCCTCCCCCTCCGGAGATGAACTTACATATTGAGAAACCAGAGCCAATGCCTTGTATTTCGAAAGCAGTACTCTAGCTCTCTACCCACAACCCTAATGCTAGAGCTGCCCAGAACTACTCTATTGTTGAGGATTTGGGCCAAACCCCTTGTGCGATGTTGGCTTTGGAGGTACTCCAGACGTGTCCATCATAGAGGAATGCCTTACTCTCTGCCTTAGGATCTCTAGAACTTAGTGGCTTGAAAGTTATCAAGTTTGATGTCATGGACATGAAGCCTCACTTACCCTACCATGTGGATTTCCAAGTCCACGTGGAGTATTCTAAGTATACTATCAAACGATTAGTCGTTGATGAAGGCTTTTCCACCTGCATGATGTCCCTGGTTCGTTGGAAGGCTCTCGGTTCTCCGACCCTTTCCAATTCGTCGAACATATTGACTGCATTTGACGGTCATTCCTTTCACCCTCACGGTATTCTCCCTGCCGTTTTGGTCCAGTTAGGTGGGAAGATGATAGAGGTGGAAGTAGAGGTAGTGGATGCACCTCTTGATTATAACCTGTTACTGGTTCGCAATTGGACCTATGCCATGGTCATCATCGTATCGTCTGTTTTCCATACACTTTGTTTTCCTCATCAAGGGGAGATCATGATGATCGACCAGTTGTCCTTTGCATACTCTAGTCCTAGCACATCTATTGGACCGTTGTAATGACCCTTAATTATTAAGATGATTAATTTAATAAATAATCCTAAAAATTAGCTAAACTATAATTAATTATTAAATAACTTTAACTAATTATCTGTTATTAATTAATTATTTTAGATTATGATTAGTTTAAGTATGATTAACTCTTTAATTAAGGGTTAATGATTAATTTGATTATTAATTAATTAATTGATTAATTAAGTATTAAACAAATGGGTGGATAATAAAATATAATGTTTAATTGGGTTACGTATCCCACAAGGGATAACGTAACCAATACGTTAAGATAAGTAATAAATGAATGGATAAGGCATTAATAAAGGGATAAGGTATTTGGTGGGGGGAGTTAATGGAGGAAGGGCAGTGAAGGAGGAATAAGGGAAGTGGAGAAGGATTATGGAGGGGATTCATTCTATGAGAGAGGGAGAGCTTGGAGGATTGGGGAGAGTGAAATCTACAGTGGAATTACAGTGCACCGAGGGGATGCAGAGGTTTTGGGCTCGGAGGGCTAGGACATCCATTGATGTCCTAGGGCTAGGCGTTACTAGTCGATAGGGTGGATGGTTTTGGGGTGTCCTAAAGAGCAGCATCGGGTTCAAGCGAAGGGAGCAAGCTGCTGCGGATAGCATCAGAGTGAGGTATGTAAATTCAAATTCATGGATTGTTTACTTAGATTTATTACTTATTGCCAAAATCTACTTGTGTAAGTGTTAGCATAAGTGTTGAGATAATTTGAAAATTTTGAAAAGTTTACTTCTTTGTAAAGATTATAGAAATTACATAAATTACAGTAATTTGGTAGAAATTTAAATGTTAATTCAAATCTAGTCTTTACATTTGGTATCATAGCCCTGGTTCAAATCTGGAACCGAGGGCCTAAATAAGAGGTTAGTTAGTGAGGTTAGTTAGTAAATCCCACGCTTAACCTGCACATTAAACATATAAAATTTAATAAAAATAAAAATAAAAGAGGGTAAAATGTTGGTATCAAAAAAAAAAAAGGTTCCAATATATACCAGAAACATCTAACTAATGTTACATATGTTAAAATCTGTGTCTGTTCCAATATTAGATAGTACCAAAAAAAAAACTACGCTCTCCACCTCAAGGGTGATTGTCTTTCCAGTCAATGTCTTTACAAATATCTGCATATTGAAAGGCAATCAACACAATACAAAACCTGCACAACCAGGAAAAATAATCAGAGGCACTGAATAACATAAATATCCAAAATGCTTCCGTATTTCGCAATAAACATCCATATCCTAAACTATTTGTTACAGATCTAGAACAACATATTCTCAGAAGCTAACAGAGTAACTCATTACAGCCCAAAAACATAGAAATGAAACCAGTCATAAACGATTCGAAACAAATACAAAAAAAAAAGGGTAGAAAACCTTGAAAGGATTCGAAACAAAAATCATAGACAGCAGTAAGAACCAACAGAGAGACGATACCTGAAAGAAATCAAACGAAATAGAGTTCGCTGATCGCGTGCAGAAAATCTCCTAAAACTCAAAGTCTATTTCATCGTGCTCAGCGTTCTGGGAGGATAGCTGCTCAAACAAATCCAACACTACAGATGCAGTCATGTGGGAACTCGTCCCAACAGTTGCGGATCAGCACTGTTGATTTTATCCAGGGAGCTTTTGGGCTCACAGGTAGTAGCAGATGTATGGCTTTGTTTGAGACGCTTTGAGTGGTTTCCAGTGGGATGACATGAATCTATAGATAGTAGTTGATCCAGGTCATAATTATTGATATCGAAATTAATCACAACCTTGCGCCCCCTGTATTTTATGGCAGCAGTATCATAGGCTGCGCCAGCCTCTTCTTCTGTGTCTGTCAAAACCAATACCATGATCATCATTTCCTTGAACATGTCTAGATCCGGATATATTTTAGACTACAAATAGATTAAAATATATAAAACACATACTGAAACTCCCCAAATACATCTCTTTGTTGTGATCCATTCTTCCTATGCGTTCTTGCCATTTCCCTTTGTGTCTTCGCAAGTATTTAGAAAGGATAAAATGACACACATTGGTATTAGGTATTACTTTCACTATGAAATTACTTGCAACATGTAATTGTAGGTTTAATAGTTTTCACAAACCTGGTAATTCCACGGTACTTCGACACCCCTCGAGCGAATGCGGTGCTTGTTCTGTAACAAAGACATGACAGAAATGTAGGGTAGATATAAAATATGCAATTCAAATTTTAAAAGTTCAATGATGTAATGCCGTCGCTACCTCTTTACCATTCCCACTACTTGTTTGTTAGTCATGCCTTCCATCTCTTTGATCTCTTTTTCATACTCGCTCGCCTGTAAAGAAAATCCATATTGATCCTGGTTGTAACGACGCTTATTATATAATGATATTCAAACAGAATATTCAATGAAACGAAGTCGTATTGGAAGTTTGTTTGGGCAGTTGAACCAGAAAATTTCAGAGCTGCAACATCATAAGCTCTTGTTTCTTTTTCTGTTGAATCAAATCCACCTGATACAATAAATATAATGATAAAATTTCAATGTTAGAAAAAAAAAACATAGTAGCAGTCGTTTTCGTGGAAGATGAGAAAGCATCATATTCACTCATTCCACATACCTGCTAAATCATCAGGTTCCAGCTGATTAGAAAGTTCATGGATCCTTCTCCTCTACTTGGCCTTAATTTTCTTTGCATATTTGCCATCCTTTTTCCTTTTCTCTAAATCATCAGGTTCCAGCTGATTAGAAAGTTCATGGATCCTTCTCCTCTACTTGGCCTTAATTTTCTTTGCATATTTGCCATCCTTTTTCCTTTTCTCTCCTGCACGAACCTGAATAAGAAATTTTTTAAAAAGAAATTGTTAGGTGAGAACTTTTTACCCAGTAACACCCAAAACCAAACCCACATAGAATGTTCAACGAATGACCACAACCATAGGTCAATGGGACTCACAAGTACCACCTGTGAAATTACATAGTGGGAGTGTGAAAGCAACTGCTAACCCTAATCTAGAAGAAGTGAAAATCCCAAAAGCTAGATAATACTACTAAAAAAAAAAATTAATTATACAGATAAAAAGAAAAACCCATGTTGAATATAAAAGCTTCTTGAGCAGCAACAGTCCATACATTACAAATACACACATCAGCATATTTCAGTTGCACGCAACTTATGGGCATGGCTCCATGATAATTGTATTTGCCAAAAAAAAAAAAAATCTGAAAACATCAGAAAGAGGATATAATGTCCTATTAACATGGTGCCATTTTAAGTACCCCCAGCGCCAGCACAGCGCAAACGCATTCCCCATTGGCCTCGTAGGGTCTTTAGCATTGTATAACGTTGCATTCACATACTTCCAGCCAATATCTCCTCCAGCACCGTGAGATATCGTCCACAAGAAGCCGAACAGTGCACAAAACTACCATTTCGCGAATACCTGTATCAATACACAAACCAAGGGTCAGCAAGAAACATATGAAATCCCAAGCGCCAAGCCCAAAAGGGCTCTTAGTGTGCTCTACGCACCTACAAAAAACGCACAAGTGCGCGCAGCGCCAACACCAAACCCCAAAGCCCAAGCCTCGAGCTCATTACTTGAAGGCGGAGGGATAAATAACGAAACAAATGGAAAGTTGAACCTCGTTCCTATATTCGCCATGGCGGAGTTACTCCCAAACCCTCGTTGCACTGCACGGCGACCATGCTTCCTCACGCCTCCCTGCACAGGCGACCACACCAAATGAGGAGGTAAAATGGTGAGTTTAGGGTTTAAAGGCGTAGGCAGATATTTTATTCCGGCAAATGCAAGCTAGGGACACGTGGGCTACATGCGAGCCGCCCACGCTGTCGACTTAGCCCGCGCGGCCAGTTCAAATTTGTTTAATGATTTATTCGCCATTACTTGGGTAGCGTTTATATTTGTTTGATTTTATATTATTTGTTTAACGTTATGTTAATTGTTATTTGTTGAACATTCGTTATTTGTTATTACCAGATTGAAATAATTCAAATATTTGTTGAACATTCGAATTTGTTATTTTAAATGGGAACAATTCCTACTGAGACTGGAATAAAATTCTTCTGGTTCCTGCAATCTGGTGAATATGAAACTGTTATCTCTTCTTGACGTAAATAATTAAGTGGTTAAGATGGGTTAAAGTCAAGTCATCCGATTATTATAATCCAGAATAAAATAAGTTTAAATGAAGTATCTTGGTTCCAGCTATATAATCATAAAGGAAGTTTTGAGCAGTTCATTCAAATGAATATCACTTAGAAGGATTCGAAGTTGAACTACATCTAAAAAATTTCAAGGGGCTTGCCATGCTATGCAGTTTCAAGATTTCAAATCAATCCTCATCTGAGTCAATCTTGCCTTTTCGTATATAGAGCCCACGATAGGCCTGCCAGTCTGTTTTAATCTTCCCGAGCTTTCTAAACCAGAGCCCATGCCAATGTCACTATGGGTTTGTCCTTCTCAGATATAGAGCCCATGATAAGTATGCTAGTATTGGTTCTTTCTGCACTTTCTAAACGAGTGCCCATGCCAATGTCAGTGTGGGTTTGTCTTGGTTTTTTGTTTTACCACATTGGCCAGTTCCACAAGCCTTGATAAATTTTAATACCGTTTATTCATCTGTTACTGATTCGTTCTACTATATGTACAACCGAGCTGCTGAAATAATCATGGCAGCTGGATAACATAATGAGTCGTATGGATAACATGGGTTACAGTCATTTCCTCAATCTGTGAACATTGATACAGTACCTTCGGTCACTAGCATGGCTTGGTTTTCACTAGGTGTGCGTAGAGTGCCAACAGGATACCATCATGTAACAGAAATATTCTAATGGGTATTCCACGGGATAGAACTTATTAATGGAAAGAGGACGTGGTACCATAGTTTAACTGCAACCAAGAAAAAGTAATACGAATCGTTTAACTGTTTACGCTACAAATTTTAAATGAAGCCCTGTTTTTGCCAAAATGGTAAAATATGTCTCGATGTCTTTAGGAATTCTTGAATATCGAAAGCAAATGTAGGTTCGAATAAGGAGAAATGTGTACCGTGTTTAATCATTTTGAGGAGAGCGGGAGAGGAAATGTAGACCTTCTCGGATGAATCGATCATAGGGCCATCGGTAGCAGGCGGTCCCATGCCCCTGCCCCTGAAAATATTCTTTGCAATCTCTCCATTGCTGGTTCTGCTTCTTATGCTGCTACTATAACCCTGCTGCCAAAATCCCAAAACCCCCTCTTCCAACAAATTGTAAATGAACTCGGTTACTTTCACTGTCAATATTGTTTTCTCAGTGATTTTGAGCTACCAGAAACAGTTCTAGTTTAGCCATTTTGATCTACCAAAGCTATAACATAAACTCCATGCTTGTTAAAGATTAACGTTTCCACTTTAAAAGATTTAGGTCAGTGATTTTGAACTAGCAATGTAATTCATAATTATTAAAGATTCATGTTTTCACTCTAAAGACTACTCCCTAAAACAATGATTCTAGGATAGAATATATATATTATAGTGAAAATAGGCATTCCCTTCAATGAGACTGAGATTGAAACCTTCACAATCTTCCTACGAGTTCAACATTCTATAATTATCAAATCTAAAACTGAAAATTTATCAATTTTAATAATTATTACATCTGCAAATATTTCTGCCACAACAAACTGAAAAGTGACCATCTTTACACATAGATTTTTGTTCTTTCTGGTTGCACTCTTGTCTTTTTTTTCAAGTTTAGCACTTCTAATTCTATGAAGTAATTATTATTATTATTGCTACTACTACTTATAGAACATACACCCACCTGCCTCCTGCACTGGCAATAGTCCCCCATTTTTTCTGTTCTTATTGTTTTGAATAACAGTTCTAGTAGTAATAAGCATCTGGGCGTTCTTCCTGTAATTCAGGTATAGAAGTTAGGGTTTACTTGCCTAATTGTCTAGTTCTTTTTTTTTACCTTGGTAGGGTTCGACTAGAAATTAGTGTTAATCGATAGCAGTGGATTGGATTTTATACACTTTTAGCCTTTTTAGACAAAGGCATCATTTGGGGAGATCTAGGTATATTAGGCATTTGGAAAAGCATTATGACAAAAAAAAAGACAGTGAGGTTCAGTTCATGTAAAGAAATAAAAAAAAATAAAAAGGGTTGAAAAATGACATATAGAAATGTCAACCTGCTGTTGATGCTGCATAAAAAAAAAATATGTATATTTCCTAGGTGCGCTGAAAGTATGCTTGTTTAAGGCAAGTTACCTTGTCGAATTTGGTGAAGATTAAATTAAGAAAAAAAAAAAAATCTTCGGTGCAAGACCCATAAAAATGTCATTGAGTTCAAATATTCACACAAGAAATAGCCAATTTTTTTTATTTTTACACACCCCAATTAAAAAAAACAAATACACTTTTTAATTGGCATTGGAACACTGTTGCAAGTGAAATTTTGTCTCAACGTTTCGAGCCACTAGCTGGGTTCATTGTCAGGAGCTGAGTGCTGATACATTTTTTTATATAGCTTCAAATGTGGTAAAAACATATCAAAATTTGCCAAATATTTGACCTATGATTTACTAATATACTTTTTGTTGTATAAATTTTTCATTTAAAATTTGGAATTTCCCAAAAATATTCACCAAAAAATGCTGAAATTTGATTTGGGCTGTCGAATCTAGTGAATTTAATTGGTTTCTTTTACATTTGGTAAATTGA
>ML787101.1:100395-130854 GCA_009831015.1 Picea engelmannii
TAGTTTATTTCCATTCTGTCTGTAAGCATATTTCAGTCATTTGTGATTAATGGAATAAAGTCTTATTTCCGCTGCATCTCTGCGTTTATGTGTATTTCTGTATTTCATTGTGTTCCTGCATAAATCCAGATCAATCTGGTTAAACCCTCACAAATGCATCATTTGCGTTAGCTCTGGCTGTCTCTTAGGATTATTAGTTTTCGAGAATGGGATCATGGTAGATCCTCTTAAGGTTGAGGCAATACTTCAGTTGCCTCCCCCGCGCATGATTAGACAACTTCAAGGTTTACAGGGGAAAGATAACTTTTTGTGTCGGTTTATAGTGAATTATGCCAATATCACTAAGGTTTTCATGGACCTGTTCAAGAAAGACACCCCTTTTATCTGGGATGAGTGGGCCCAGGAGTCTTTTGACACTTTAAAAAAATCTTTAGTATCGACCCCTTTGCTAAAATATCCTAATTACAATAGAGATTACTTATTATATATTTCCGCGCCTGAAGAGACGATTGGTATGGTTCTAGTTCAGGAGGATGATGAGATCCATGACCACGTCATTCATTATATCAGTCGAAATTTAGTCGGTCCTGAGATTAATTACTCCCACGTTGAGAAGCTAGCTTTGGTTGCTGTTCACGTGGTCTAACGTTTATGAAACTATATATTTCTTTGCAAAAATACTATGGTTGTTGATGTTAATCTGTTTCAATATGTCCTCACTAGGCATATCATAGGTGGGAAATATAATAAATGGATTGTCATCTTACAAGAATTTGATCTCAACTTTGCTTCGGCCAAGTCCAAGAAATCGCTAGTTTTTTCAGATTTAATATTCGATTTTACATGATTAGATGAGGATGTTATCCATGTCGATTCATTTGCAGACAAACACATTTTCCTTGTCCCGTCCTCTGACCCCTAGTATGGAGACATTGTTTTATATCTTCAAACCTTGAAGTTCGCTCAACATCTCTTGCGAGATGATTGACGGAGTGTTAGATACCAAGCCAATAAGTATACCATCGTTGGTGACACCTTGTCTCACCAAGGAATAGATAACATCTTACGTGGCTTCTTAACTCATGAGGAAGTCGATTCAATCCTAAATGATTGCCACAAAGGGGATTGTGGTGGTCATCTATCTGGGCTTGCGACAACCCAAAAAATTCAGTGAGCCGGTTATTTCTGGCCTACTATATTTAAAGATTGTATCGAAGAGGTTAAGAAGCGTCACCCCTGCCAGGTGTTCACTCTGAAAATGCGCTCGCACCTAGCCCCACTTCACCCAGTCATTATCGTTGGTCCCTTCACCAAGTGGGGGGTAGATTTCATCGATTGCAACCCAACTTCGGTTGGGGGGCATAAACACATTATCATGATTGTCGACCGCTTCACCAAGTGGGCCGAATTCATGCCTACCATAAAATCTGATGGAAAGACTGCATCCTTCTTCGTGTTCAACCAAATTATCCCCCAATTCGATATCCAAAGTGAGATTGTCACTGATCATGGAAGTCACTTTCATAATGAAATGATGATAGAACTAGCAGCTAAGCTAGGGTTTAGACATGGTCATTCATCTCCTTAATACCCCCAGGAAAATGGGCGAGTGGAGGTCATCAACAAGTCTCTCAAGAACATCTTACAAAAAACTATCAGTCGGAGTAATTATGATTGGAACATCATGCTATATCCCGTGCTTTGGGCATACCGAACCTCAGTTAATACTGCCATCGATTTTTCCCCTTTTCAGTTAGTGCACGATGTGGAGTTGATACTTCCCATTGAATGCAAAATCCCTTCTCTCAATTTGGCAGTCGAGCTCCTTCCCAACACTTCAGATTTAGAGTGACACCTTATGCACTTAGAGAGTCTTAATGAGCAACTTCAAGACGCCTTTATGACCATCAAGGCAAACAAGAAACGTGTCAAGGTTCAGTACGAGAAGTATCTCTATCCCTAGTTGTATGCCGAGGGTGACTTGGTCCTCTTGTATGACAAGGCCAAAGAACTGCTAGGGGCAGGCAAGTTTAGACCCATGTGGCACGATCCTTATATCGTGCGGCGTGTTCTAGAAAAAGGAGCCTGTGAATTGGAAGATTATGAAGGGAATAAATTGGCCGAGCCCAGAAATGGGCTCTACTTGAAAAGGTATTACGCTTGAGCCCTAGGCTTGGGTCAAACCCTTTGTATACTAATGTAAATTTGGTGTATATACATCTTTTTCCGCTTGGGTGATTTACTCACCTGAGGGTCTGTTGGTGTCTTCAGGTGGCGTATTCTTAGGACCATCCATGAATAATGTGGCCGAATATAGCACTGTCATAGAACTTTTGCGCAATGCTATCTCACATGGTATTCTCCTTCTAGAGGTTTGCATGGAGTCTTAGTTAGTAGTATGTCAGTTGAACGACCGTTACCGTGTGTGTGATCCTATGTTAATTCGTCGATTCCTACGGGTATGTCTTTTAGAACAAATTTTTTATTTTATTACATATTTTCACATTCCTAAAAGTTCTAATCATGTATCCGATGCCTACACTAATTATGTTTTAGACTGGCATTTGTCACATTAATAAAGAAAAGAAAACTATTAAATCAATGTACACATTGTAAGCTATAAGTAGAGACGAAGATCCCTCTTTATATATTTCAAAAATATGGTGTTTATACTACAAAATTGGGGCTAAAACCCTCAAAATACATATATAGTCAGTATACATATCACATGATGCAGGAGCATCATAAGTAGCAAGCACGCGCGGAGGTGGAAGACAACTGGGACAAGCGCCAACGCATTTCAACATGTTGTCAAAAATGTTTTGAAATGTTTTGAAATAAATGTGTGGATATTAAATGAAATAATTAAGTGGAGGGGAACTTGTAGATTGTAAATAGACCTTGAGAGATATGCTCTCATCTGTAGTAGGTAGAGGCATTTATGTATAATAAATGTGAGTAAGTAGCTTTGAATTCCAGATTAGACAGTTTTAGGAGCGGAGGGAAAACTGACTATAGACACCCTCATCTTGTATCATTTTGTAACATTAACATTGTCAATTGAGCATAGAGCATAGAGAAGAAGCATAGAGCTATATTTGAAACCACCCAAGTACGGAAGTCCTGAATTAATACATGAATCTTTGATTCCGACTTATGGTGTTGTGATATTCTCTATGTATGCATGTTAAATGCTATGCTTATAGCTATTTTACTCTTTCTGTTGTGCATTTGCTGTTACACTATGTATGAATGACTTCTTGTTGAATGCTTGATATCTGAGAGAGAGAGTAAGGAATGAGTTTCAATTGTTTCTCAACCTGAGTGAGTAAAATTCCTACAAGGAGTGAAGTGGAGTTTGTCCGCAAGGAGTGCATTGACAAGGTTTCAGGGTTTTTATCTCTGGAAGCTCAAGAGGGATAACATTGTTCTCATTCTCGTAGACGTGCAAGTTAAGCACATGAGCTGTGCAAGGTGTGCATAGGCCGAGTAGAGTCTTAGAGCTTACAACGTGAGGAAATTGTTGAAAGACTGTTGTTGCAAAGAGTGCACAGAGTCGAAGAGGTTCAAATATTAAAGCGTGTTTGAAGAAGTGTCGCAAGGAGTGCGCACATGAGTTATCCCCAGAGTACTTGAGGATTTTCAAGCAAGCTCAGGAGGGATAGAGTCTTGGAAGTTATCGAAGAAAGGCTCAAAAGGGCTAGTGCCTTGAAGTGTTGGAAGGAGGCGTAGCAAGGTTGTTTTGTGGGTGGACAAGTTTCGTGAAGGAATACCTTGTTCAATTCGTAGGAGTTGTCAAAGAGGAATTGGACGGTTGGAATTATCCGTGGAGAATTCGCGAAGTTCCAAGAGTCATCAGATTTTGCAGAGGAGCAGGGAATTATGGTAAGTATTCTTCAAGTGCAAGCTCAGGAGGAATTGGACCGCAGGATCCAAGTCGACAAGGGCCGTTGGATCACTCGTGAATTCTCACTTTGGGGATTTGTGAGTTGAAGGACCGAAAACCTTGCATGAAGATTCGCGAAATCATGAAGTGAGAAGTCCCGACAGAGCGAGAAGTTCCATTGTGGGGCTAGCATTAATAACGAGTTAGAATTCAACATTTTGGTGTTTCAGAGGATAGGAGGTTGAGACTTTTGTCCCGAGATTCCCGAAAATCATGTGACATGATATAAGTACGGGGTAAGGACGCCGTCAACCATTTCGGTGAATCAGAATTTTGTTTTTTCATAGTTGGAGAGTCGAGACACTCGAAAAGAAAAGTCGCAAAGTCATGAGATTTGAAGTCCCAAAAACCCCGAAGTCGCGAGTCGCGATAAGGAGTATCGAGGAGTCCGGGATCTAGGCACTTCATGTGTTGGGATACAAAGGAAGCAACATTTTGGGAAGTGAAGTTGCGAAGTGCTAAAGCTGAGCATGAGGGACATGTGGTAGAACCACAAGGTGGGCCCGGGTGATAGACAGGTAGACACGTGTCACCTAGTGAAAGGAGTCAACACCCCATTGAACTCTCGTGTCTCAGGGACTCGTGAGATAAGGGAACGTGAGTTCAAACCTTTGACTTGCGAAGTGGCAAGTTGCGACAAGCGACTTCTTGATTAGGCTTTGGTCATAGCGCGGTGGTCACATGAAGAAGGCGAAGCTCGCACCTGGTGCTATTTGCACAGGGGAGCGTTTGAAAGGACTTGTGGATCGATAGGAAGGAGATTCCAGTAAGGAATTGAAAGAGCCGATCCGACTTAAAGGAGATAAAGAATGATCCTGTGAACGGATGTCGTCCTGAGGGTTGATAGTCCATTTGCGTCATTTCTGGTATCAGAGCCCAGAAAGATTTCTTTGCTTTCTGTAGTAGGGAAAAGAAATATTTACCATGCCATCGAGAAGAAGAGACAGGAAAACACCCAATCCACCAGAGGAGAGGGAAATTCCAAGAAGAAGGGGCAGGCAAGTGCCTGATAAAGCCGTAGAGAGAGAGATGCGTGGCCTATGCACCAAACTCGAGGACATGGAGACAAAACAGAGGCACACAGTCGGTGTTGAAGATGTCAGTGAATCTGAAAGTGAAAATGAAGCTGGACATGAAGGAGAATAAGTTGCAGCAGAGAATGCAACAAATGAACGTCTGATTAGGGCTGTTGGAAGAATGAGTGCCAGGGAGAAAATGGACATTCCAGTATATGAGGGAAACCTGGATGTTGAAGATCTTCTAGATTGGATTAGAGCTCTGGACACGTATTTTGACTATGAATATGTCGAGGAAGACAAGAAGGTCAAACATGCTATCACAAGATTGAAAGGACATGCATCATTGTGGTGGGATGAACTACAAGCTGATAGACACTGCAAAGGAAAGCATAAAATCAAGATTTGGGATAAAATGATCACAAAGATGAAGGCGAAATTCATACCCAAGGATTATCAAATCACTCTGTTTCGAAGAATGCAAAATTTGAGACAGAAGTTGATGTCAATGAAGGAGTACAGTGAAGAGTTCTACAAGCTAAACATTAGAGCAGGTCATCATGAAAGTGATGATGAAAAGGTTGCCAGATACATGAATGGTCTGAGATACGACATTTAGGATGAGATGAGAATGATGATCATTCAGACGGTGGAAGATGGTTATCAGATGGCTCTAAAGGCTGAAGAGAAGCTAAGCCAAAAAAAAAATCAGAGAGGCCGAGGCAGAAGTCAGCCCAGAGGCAAAACAATTGTTCAGGATAGGAATCAACAACCTAAGGAAGAGTGGAAGAAACCTCAATCTCAAACTAAGAGAGGTGGAAGCTCACAGAGAGGACAGTATGCTAATAACAACACTTTTCCTCGCACTAGAGGAAGAGGAAGAGGCAAAGGTGGAGTAATAAAATGATTCACATGCAGAAAGAATGGACACAAATATTATCAATGTCCAGATAAGAAGAAAGAAGGTGGTGAGACTCACATTGCCGAAGCCCAAAGGCGGAATGTTGAGGTAGAGGATGCTGAAGGCGGAAGATCACTGGTGATGAGGAAAGTTCTCTTAATGCCAGAAAAGGAGGCGGAGAATCCAGTGGAAAGGAACAATCTTTTTCGAACTGCTTGCAAGACCAAGGATAGGGTATGCAAGGTCATCATGGATAGTGGTAGCACAAACAATCTTGTTTCTATAGATATGGTAGAAAAGATGGAGCTGGAGACTATTGAGCATCCAAATCCATACAGAGTTTCATGGCTACAAAAAGGGCATCAGGTAAATGTCACTAAACAATGTTTAGTTGAATTTAAAATAGGAGGATATAATGATAAGATATTGTGTGATTCATTCCCATGGATGTTTGTCATCTATTGTTGGGTAGACCGTGGAAATATGACAGGAATGTGGTTCATGATGGGAGGAAGAACACATACGCCATAGAGAAGAATGGGATAACTCACATGTTGTTGCCGATTAAGGACAAAGAGGCGAAACCTGAAGTAAGAAACACTGTACTTCTCATGAGTGGGAAGGAACTTCTTAAGGAGGTTAAGAAAAAGGAAGATCCACAATTCATCCTAGTGAGGAAACCTAGAATTGTTTTAACTAGCACAAGAGTGGATGATTTACCAGAGGAAATCTAGCAGCTACTGGAGGAATTTGCTGATATAGTAGTGGATGAACTACCTTGTTCATTGCCACCTATTAGAAGTATAAGTCATCACATTTATCTTATACCTGGAGCTAGTTTACCAAACAAAGCAGCATATAGATTGACGTCGCAAGAGAATGAAGAGGTCAAAAGACAGGCCCAGGATTTAATGGACAAAGGGTTGATTAGAGAAATCTTGAGTCCATGTGCTGTTCCAACTGTACTCAGTCCAAAGAAAGATGGAGGCTGGAGGATGTGTACAGACTCAAGGGAAATTAACAAGATTACCATGAGGTATAGATTCCCATTTCCAAGAATGGATGATTTGATGGATTCCTTGAGTGGAGCGAAATTTTTTTCGAAGATTGATTTGAAAATTGGATATCATCATATTCATACGAGAGAAGGCGATGAATGGAAGACAACATTCAAGACCAATGAAAGGTTGCATGAATGGCTTGTTATGCCGTTTGGCTTAAAAAACGCGCCAAGTACCTTTATGAGATTGATGAATGAAGTCCTGAAGGATTTTGTCGAAAAATTTGTCATTGTGTATCTTGATGACATACTGATTTTCAGTAAAAAAGAGGCAGAGCATCTGAAACATTTGGCTACAGTGATGCGTAGGCTACAACAAGAGAAGTTGTTGATAAATATGAAGAAATCCTCATTCATGAAGACATAATTCATTTATTTGGGTTTTGTTATTTCTGCAGATAAGTTGAGGATGGATCTAGATAAATTGGAGGTGATTAAGGATTGGCCATCGCCAAAGAGTATCTTTGAAGTTCAAAGTTTTCATGGATTGGCTAGTTTCTACAGGAAGTTCATTATGAATTTTAGTGGAATTAGTGCACCGATGATGGACACAGTGAAGAAGAGACACAAGTCTTTTCACTGGATAGAAGAAGCTGAGAAAATCTTCAATTTGTTGGAAAGGAAAATCACGGAACAACCAATTTTGGTATTGCCAGATTTCAAAAAGACATTTCAAGTAACATGTGATGCAAGTGGATTCACAATAGGGGAAATCTTGAGCCAAGAAGACACACCGATAGCATACTTCAGCGAGAAGCTGAATGAGGCCAAAATAAAATACTCCACATATGACAAGGAGTTCTATGCTATTATTCAGGCATTGAAGAAATGGAGACACTACTTGGTTCCTAAAGAGTTTGTTTTGTATAGTGACAATCATGCCTTACAATTTGTGACTCAGCAGGAGAAGTTGAATCAAAAACATGTTAAATGGGTTGAATACATGTAGAACTTTACTTTTGTAATTAAGCATATTTCTGGAACTGCTAACAAAGTTGTTGATGCTTTGAGTAGGAAGTGTTTGCTATTGTAGGAGTTCAGAGTCAAAACTTTGGGTTTTGATAACCTCAAGGAAATGTACACAGATGATCCAGATTTTAAGGAGGCATATGAAGTAACTGAGAATCCAATTCTCAAGGACAGAAGTCAATGGACAAAATACATGATCCAGGAAGGATTATTGTTTAAGGGTAATCAACTTTGTATTTGAAAATGCTCCATAAGGGAGAATTTGTTGAAGGAGAAACACAGTGGAGGATTGGCCGAACATTCCGGTCATGAAAAGACGTTCTCAAAGTTAAATGAGTCATATTTTTGGTCAGGAATGAGAATGGACGTCAAAAGATTCATAGACAGAGGTGGAATTTGTCAACATTCAAGAGGAAAGAGGCAGAATGCAGGCTTATATCAACTGTTACCCATACCTGAGGGGCCGTGGGATGCAATAAGCATGGACTTCATATTGGGGGTTCCGAGAACACAAAGAGGGTTCGACTCGATCTTTGTAGTGGTGGACCAATTTTCTAAGATGGCACATTTTATACCATGTCAGAAAACTAGTGACGCAACTCACATTGCGAATGTGTTTTTCAAAGAAGTCATTCAACTTCACGGCTTACCAAGGAGGATAGTTTTGGATCGAGACACCAAGTTCGCGGGACACTTCTGGAGAACCTTATGGAAAAATATGGGAACAAACTTGTCATTCAGTTCATCTTATCATCCTCAAATGGATGGACAGACATAAGTTGTGAACAAAAGTTTGGGAGACTTTCTCAGAAGTTTGGTGACAGAACATCACAATCAGTGGGACAATATTCTACCGTAGCTAGAGTTTTCATATAATGATTCAATCAACAGAAGCACAGGGCAGAGTCCATTTCAAATTTTTTATGGCATGCATCCAAGAGGAGTTTCTGAATTGAGGGATTCAGAACAAAACACAACTAGGAGTGCTAGTGCAGAAGATTTTGTAGAGGCGATGAAAGAACTTCACAGCCAAGTTAAGGAACGATTGAAAAACTCGAGCCAAGAGTATAAGCGAAGAGAAGATCAACACAGGAGATAACTTCAGTTCAAAGTTGGTGATTTGATCCTTGCACACTTGAGAAAGGAAAGGTTCCCAAGGGGGACATATAATAAATTGAAAATGAAGAAAATTGGGCCATGCAAGATCATAAAGAAATTTGGGGCGAATGCATATGAGATTGAATTACCCGAGGGGATCAGAATTTCACTGATATTCAACATCTTATATTTGTACCCATATAAAGCTGGAGAAGCAAGAGAAGATAGTGAATAGACAAAGGTTCAATGGGATAAACAAATGCCTGTAGATAAGAAGCGATAGATGGAGAGGATACTTGACAAAAGAGTTAGTAAGAGGATGAGGCGAAAGGAATATTTCGAATACTTGGTCAAATGGAAGGGACATCTAGCTGAAGACGCCAGCTGGGAAAATGAAGCCAAAATCTAGGAGCATGGGCAGACTGTGCTAGAGCTCATGGACAAGAGTCCATGGAAATTTTCAAGCGAGGGAGTATGATGCAGGAGCATCATAAGTAGCAAGCACGCACGGAGGTGGAAGACAACTGGGACAAGTGCCAGTGCATTTCAACACATTGTCAAAAATGTTTTGAAATGTTTTGAAGTAAATGTGCGGATATTAAATGAAATAATTAAGTGGAGGGACACTTGTAGATTGTAAATAGACCTTGAATGATCTACTCTCATCTGTAGTAGGTAGAGGCATTTATGTATAATAAATGTGAGTAAGTAGCTTTGAATTCCAAATTAGACAATTTTAGGAGCGGAGGGAAAACCGACTATAGACACCCTCATCTTGTATCATTTTGTAACATTAACATTGTCAATTGAGCATAGAGAATAGAGAAGAAGCAGAGAGCTGTATTTGAAACCACCCATGTACAGAAGTCCTAAATTAATACATGAAGCTTTGATTCAGACTTATGGTGTTGTGATATTGTTTGTGTATGCATGTTAAATACTATGCTTATAGCTATTTTACTCTTTCTGTTATGCATTTGCTGTTACGTTATGTATGAATGACTTCTTGTTGAATGTTTGAAATCTGAGAGAGAGAGTATGGAATGAGTTTCAATTGTTTCTCAACCTGAGTGAGTAAAATTCCTGCAAGGAGTGAAGTGGAGTTTGTCCGCAAGGAGTGCATTGACAAGGGTCCAGGGTTTTTATCTCTGTAAGCTTAGGAGGGATAACATTTTCCTCATTCTCGTGGAAGTGCAAGTTAAGCATAGGAGCCGTGCAAGGTGTGCGCAGGCCGAGTAGAGTCTCAAAGCTTACAACCTGAGGAAATTGTTGAAATATTGTTGTTGCAAAGAGTGCACAGAGTTGAAGAGGTTCAAATATTAAAGTGTGTTTGAAGAAGTGCTGCAAGGAGTGCGCGCAGGAGTTATCCCCATAGTACTTGAGGATTTTCAGGCAAGCTCAGGAGGGATAGAGTCTTCGAATTTATCGAAGAAAGGCTCAAAAGGGCTAGTGCCTTGAAGTGTTGGAAGGAGGCATAGAAAAGTTGTTTTGCGGGTGGACAAGTTCCGTGAAGGAATACCTTGTTCATTTCGTAGGAGTTGTCAAAGAGGAATTGGATGGTCGGAATTCTCCGTGGAGAATTCGCGAAGTTCCAAGAGCCGTCATATTTTGTAGAGGAGCAGGGAAGTTACGGTAAGTATTCTTCAAGTGCAAGCTCAGGAGGAATTGGACCATAGGATCCAAGTCGACAAGGGCCATTGGATCACTCGTGAATTTTCACTTCAGGGATTCGCGAGTTGAAGGACGGAAAACCTTGCATCAATATTTTTGAAATCGTGAAGTGCGAAGTCCCGACGGAGCAAGAAGTTCCATTGTGGGGCCATCATTAATAACGAGTCAGAATTCAACATTTCGGTGTTTCAGAGGATAGGAGGTCGATACTTTTGTCTCGAGATTCCCGAAAATCACGTGATGCGATATAAGTACGGGGTAAGGACGCCATCAACCATTTCGGCGAATCGGAATTTTAGTTTTTCGTAGTTGGAGAGTCGAGACACTCGAAAGGAAAATTCGCGAAGTCATGAGATCCGAAGTCCCGAAAACCCCGAAGTCGCGAGTTGCGAGAAGGAGTATCAAGGAGTTCAGGATCTCAACACTTTAGGTATTGGGATACAAAGGAAGCAACGTTTTGGGAAGCGAAGTTGCAAAGTGCTAAGGCTGAGCACAAGAGACACATGGCAGAACCACAAGGTGGGCCTGGGTGATAGACATGCGGACATGTGTCGCCTAGTGAAAGGAGTCAACACCCCATTGACCTCTCGCATCTCGGGGATTCGTGATATAAGGGAATGAGAGTTCAACCCTTCGACTTGCGAAGTGGCGAGTTATGACAAACGCCTTCTTGATTAGGCTTTGGTCATAGTGCAGTGGTCGCACAGAGAAGGTGGAGATCGCACCTAGTGCTCTTTCCATAGGGGAGCTTCTAAAATGACCCGTGGATCAATAGGAAGGAGATTCCAATAAGGAATAGAAAGAGCCAATGTAGCTCAAAGGAGATAAGGAACGATCCTGTGAGAGGACATCGTTCCAAGGGTTGATAGAGTGTCTGCGTCATTCCATGAAATCTACACCTGTGGCATCGGATGTGTGTCGTGATAGAAAACCATGGCATTTGCGAGACATGGGAAGAGTCGTACACATTCTCTAGGTACACTAACAACCTGTTGTTGCATGGCTTCAGATAGATCCTCTACCTAAACCATAGGAATCCACTGTGTGAAATGAGACAGGTTTCCCTGCACATTCTGTAGGACTCTCTCCGCTTCTCCTCCCACCGCCTCATCTCCTCGGTTCCTCAGTCTATGCTGTATGAGTCCCTCTGGCCATCGTGGATACACATCTACGATGACACAAGTATCGAGTTAATATTTAAAAAACCATCCAAAAATATTTTTGTTCTCTTAAACACAAAAATACAAAAAAATGAAATATGTAAAAACGTTTTACCTATGGCACCGTAGGTGGCTCTTGGTGGAAGTGGAATATCTGGATCTCCTCTGAAATTGATTCCCACATAGGAATAGTCATCCAGAGCTATGATTTGTCTCCTCCAGCAGAAGAAAAATTCATCGTTGTAGGGCATTGCCACCCTACCTCCCCCCTTTCATCTCATGACCTCGATCCACCGCGCCATGAATGGATCACATGGTCCTCTAGGAAGGATATCCACTCTGGGTCCTAGACCTGGAACCTGCTCGAAAAATAAGCTGCAAAGGATAGAGGCAAACCCGAAGTTTCGCTTACCCCCCTGCATGCACCCTGTCAACTGACCTTTCATATTGGTCAGCGGTGAGGTACACTAATCATAGACAGTGGGTCTAGCACACTCTACTAAGTAAAACATAAGTGGTCTCGATGCTTGATGCAAGGAGGCTAAACCTATGATCCTGGTAAACATGAGCACTATGATCTTCAGGCTGAGGTTACTTATAGCCCGGATGGGGACTTGACTTCCCACCATGGGATTCCTTGCAACATAATGGGCTCCGATATACTCCTCGATCTTCATCTCACTCCCTGCTCCGTGTGACTTGAGGTTCACAACCTCTCCTTGGCGTGATAGACCAGTCAAGAAGTATATGTCCTCTACTTCGATCCTTAACGGTTGTCCATCAAGGATAAAGATCTCGCTATCAGGATCCCAATAACCCACCAACGTTTCCAATAACCTCACTTGGGACCTCATTCTTTTGAGAGCCCAAAACTTGTACAAACCACATATTTTTAGAGCTGCTTGAGCCATCAGATCCCGATCCACTGCTGCATCTACCTCCTCATGCTCTCTCTCTCTCTCCATTCCAACACCATCCTGCAAAAAACAAATCATTTTTTGAGTTAGAAACCCTCTTTAAAACTTTACATTAAAAACTCACTACCCACCCCATTTCTATTACGAGGGAAAAAATCTCTATGGACAAGCGTAAACCACAATAGACAAGTATGACTGCAGAAATCAACTCAATTCCAACATATTCTATATAGACTAATGTGAAATATAAGAAAGAGGCCTACCTCGATCCAACATTTGATGATGTTCCACCATTGAGCACTTTGACCCAAAGCTTTATACATGCAAGAAGTTCTCAACAAACAAGCAGAGAAAGTATACAGTGATAATATAAAAGGGTTAGCACATTAGATAGCATAATCCATTAATAAACATTACAAACATGCCCATGGATAGTAATCATATATTTGCAAGATACCAATAGGACAGGAAAGGAGTATTTCTATTAATAATTGATCAGAAGTGACAACATTACAGACTTCCGTGTTAGCATGGTTCGAAACTAAGGAACCAAGTTCCTTCCAACTGGGTCTCCACCACTTCAATCCTCCACCAAAGGAAATCTCATAGAAAAGAGGCAATGGAGTCCTCTCAACAATAGGGCAGGATCTTGGGGGCTGAACACTATGATCAGACTTGATGGACAAAGGGATGCAGACTTAATATGAAGTAATTTCTCCAAAGCAACTTTTCTCTCAAAATTGAATTCTTTCTCCTCTTTTCCATAGCTCGAAATTGTGCTCTTATAGCCTTCAGAATGCAACTGAAGGGCCGAGTCGGAACGTTTCCAATATATGGCACAAATCCCGATGTACATGGGTTGTAGTGGAGCAACCAGCATATATGCATCTTGCATAAGAGATAGGGAGCATATGTGTGGAAAAATGTATATTTTTAGCTCTGGATTCATAAAAAATTGATGATGAGTTTGCAAAGGGAAATGGAAAAAGGATCTCTCTGAAATATAGCAATAGTGAGGAAAATCTTACTATAACAATCTCTCATATAAAATTATTTATGCCTAAGGGCACCTATACCTTTGGTGTTTTCTTGTGATTGACATTTATTTATTTTATAAGCACTTATGCATCTCTTGTTGCGTTGAGAGGTGCATTTTACAACCCAGTATGGGAGAGATGTGTAATTCCTTCCATGCTCAACCTGGAATTGACAGGTGCCCATTTTAAAATAAATGTAATATTGGCTAAATAAAAAAAAATGTGGGCTTTTATTGGGCCTAGAGGCCCATTCTACAGCCTATTATGGGGGAGATTTGTAATTCCTTCCATCCATGCTCAACCTGGAGTTGACACATGTCCATTTAAAATATATATATAATATTGACTAAATAAAAAAACAATGTCTACTTTTAATGTAAAATTTTAAAACTAAAGAGGAGATGTTCAAAGTTTAATTAAAAATATTAAAATACATGAACAATCTCAGTGTCTTAGTTGCACTCTTTGAGATATGAGAAAGACTAAGTGAGCTTAACTTATTATAATTATCACATGTACATTTTAAAACTTAAAACTTATAGATTTGGTAATAATTAATCGTATGTTTTTAAGGATTAATTTTGAATTAGATTTATTTTTATTGTGTTTCCTTCATTTTATTGAAAAATGTAGACATCCACAATAATTAACTCCTATATATAATTAACTATAATCTTTTCATTTGATTAGTGAATAATTTTGTTATAACCATGATGATATTTCATTGCAAGTGTGTATTCAATTATAAACTATATATAAATTATATAGTTTATATTATCTATAAACTATATATATTCAATATCACTAAAACCTAATTGCATCTTATATAAATTAACATGTTATGATTGCCAAGTTTTATATACTTAATATTATTTAAACTTGGAAATATTATTTATTTCTTATAATTATCAATTTGAATATTTAATTTCACTAAAATTGGAAATATTTATTCATATATATCTATAATTTAGATATTTTATATTCCATTTAACATGCAAACAAAATTAAAAAATATTATAGATTTGGTAATAATTAACTGTATATTTTTGAAGACTAATTTTGAATTAGATTTCTTTGAGTGGTTGTTTCCTTCATTTTATTGAAAATGTAGGAAACCAAAGTAATTAACTCCTATATATAATTATTCTCTACAATGAAGAGTATTACTTACTTTTGTTTGCACCTTAAATTAAACAATCTTGTCATCTTCAAGTGAGATTAAATATGCAAATTGACAATTATAAATAGATTTACTCTAATCTTTCCATTTGTTAAGTGAGTACTTTTGTTATAACCATGATGAGATTTCATTGTAAGTATATATTCAATATCACTAAAACCTAATTGCATATTATATAAATTAACATGCTATAATTTCCAAGTTTTATATACTTAATATTATTTAAATTTAGGAAGATTTATTTATTTATAATTTCCATTTTGATTATTTAATTTCACTAAAAATGACATTCATATATATCTATAATTTAGATTCCATTTAACATGCCAACAAAATTAAAAAATATTATAGATTTGGTAATAATTAATTGTATTGTTTTAAAGACTAATTTTGAATTAGATTTGTTTTGAGTGATTTGATGTGTTTTCTTCATTTTATTGAAAAATGTAGGCACCTAGATGAATTAACTCCTATATATAATTATTCTTTACAATGAAAAATATTACTTACATTTGTTTGCACCTTAAATTAAACAATGTTTTCATGTTCAAGTGAGATTAAATATGTGAATTGACAATTATAAATGGATTTACTCTAATCTTTTCATTTGTTCAGTTAATAATTTTGTTATAGCCATGATGATATTTCATTGACCTAATTTCATATTATATAAAAGATCATGTTATAATTGCAAGTTTTATATACTTAATATTATTTAAACATGGAAAGATTTACTTATCTCTTATACCTGTCAATTTGAATATTTAATTTCACTAAAAATGACAATACTTATTCATATATATCTATAATTTAGATATTTTATATTCCATTTAATATGCAAACAAAATTAAAAAATATTATAGATTTGGTAATAATCTATTGTATGTTTTTACAGACTAATTTTGAATTAGATTTCTTTCTTCATTTTAATGAAAAATGTAGGGATCCACATTAATTAACTCCTATATATAATTATTCTTTACAATGAAAAATATCACTTACTTTGGTTTGCACCTTAAATTAAACAATCTTGCCATGTGAGATTAAATATGCAAGTTGACAATTATAAATGGATTTACTCTAATCTTTTCATTTGTCCAGTGAATAATTTTGTTATAACTATGATGAGATTTCATTGCAAGTGTGTATTCAATATCACCAAAATCTAATTTCATGTTATATAAATTAACATGTTATAATTGACAAGTTTATATGCTTAATATTATTTAAACGAAAGATTTATTTATTTATCTATTATAATTACCAATTTGAATATTAATTTCATTGAAATTAGAAAGATTTATTCTCACTCTCACACACACATATAATTTAGATATTTTAGATTTCATTTAACATGTAAAAAAAATTATAAAATATTGTAGATTTGTTAATAATTAATTGTATGTTTTTATAGAATAATTTTGAATTAGATTTGTTTTGAGTGATTTAGTGTTTTTCCTTCATTTTATTGAAAAATGCCCATTCATAGTAATTAACTCCTATATATAATTATTACTCTAATCTTTTGATTTGTTCTGTGAATAATTACCTAATTGCATATTACACAAATTAACATACTATAATTGCATTCATTTTAACATGTTATATTATAAAACAATAGGGTGCATTGATTTTAGTGATAATGATAAAATATATAACAACAAGGTGTACTAATTTGAGTGATAATGATATAACACACCACAATTTAGGGCATATTGATTTCACAAATGGCATTAGAAAATAATTTAGCCAAATAAAGGAGTTGAAATGATTTCAAGCAATGATATAAGGGAGCATTTTTTAGATATGGTACAATGAAAAATAATTTAAGGCAATTAGTTGTTATGATTTCAATAATGACATAATGAAAAACAATGCAATGCATTGATTTTAGTGATGACACAATGATAAATGATTTAAATCAATTAGTTGCATTGATTTAAATAATGACATAATGCAAAATGGTTCATTGATTTAATTGATAATACTATGAAAAATTATTCAATGCATTAATTAATTAAATAAATGATATGAAGGAAATATTGCAATAACACAATAACACAATGAAATGAATTTAGCAATAACTTAGTGAAAATCAATTTCAAAACAATATTATAAGTTGAAGTCATAGACTTTGTTTGGTTAGGTGTGATTTATCTATTAATATTTTCACATTAAAATCATTATAATATTACGATATATAAAATGTGAAAAACTCTGGACGTCTAAAATTCCTGTGTCACTTTTAGTAAGCTTTGCAACCTCTCAATATCTTCCTCATATCACTTCTTAATGATATGTTGTATTATATATGTTTTTCAATATATTAACCATTCCATTTTGTTATTATTCAACATCTTCATCACTAAACATTGTTACCTTGTTATTATTCAGATTCATAATGATGTAATTTTCAAAGTATCAAGTTCACCTTAACCCTACACACACATAGAATGATTATCATGGGTTGAGAGGGATCCAATCCCTAGAGGTGCAAACCTTTCCTCAAGTTTAACATTCTAAAAGGAGTTTTGCACCTAGAGGGTTTTGATCTCTCTCTACCCATGATGGATCCAAAATTAACATGGATCTATGTTGATGTAGTACAGATATGCTTAAATATATTTCTCTCTAATGCACTCTTGTTATTCCTCTCTAAAGAACTTGTAACCCAATTATTAAATAATTTGGATTTGTCATTTAGTCCATTTGATTATTTTATTTTACTTAGTCCATTTGATTCTTTACTTGACCTCTCAATCTTTAAAAACTTTAAAATGCTCTCATAGCCCTTTGTTTCAATCTTGCTTCATGTATCCATTTAAGTTTCATATGGTGTGTTATGAGGTCGCTTATGATTAACTTTATTCCATATATTATCTTTAATTTTCAGTGTATGCAAGTACATATTTTCAGACTATGCTTGAATTAATAAGTAATATTTTTTAACACAATCCTTTTACATCATTTGGTTATTGGTTATTTGATTATTTTTTTTTTAATTTTTGTTAAAATTGTAATTTCAAATATCTTTTACAACTAGATTGTGTAATATTAATATTTAATATCTTTTCATCATTTTAAAGGGATTCTAACCAAATTTTAAATCAAAATAAGAAAAATATAATTTTCCTTTTCTATTATTATTTTGAATGACAAAAAAACAAATTATAATTTTTACTACCTTTCATAACTAGGTTTGAAGGCCAAATAACATGAGACTATTAGCAATACCATCGCATTACATCCTAAAGGGATTTATGGTTCTTCTCATGTTGCATTTACATATTCAAAGGATGCTTGCAGGTAACCGTTTCCAAGAAAAGTAAATTGTATAGAATGAATATCACTAGCAACAACCACTTTATAAAAGTGGTTGATATATCTCATCGGCGTCATTTTTCTTCTTTCTAAATTAATGACGCCGATCGACAAGGACTATATTAAACCTGCTAAATGCACGGACTATATTACCTTGAACTCTTATTATCACATTAATAATTAATGTATTATATTAATATAATATATAATAATAATGTATTAATGTATATAAATTAATGGTCTATCAATATGTTAATGTAATGTATTACATAAATATAATATATATTGATATTCTATAAATGTAATTTATTAATTAATGAATATTTTAATACATTATCAATTAATATATTATTTATTTACATTAGTGTATAATCTATCATAAAAATATTAATTGATTGATACATTAATAATGTAATGCATTACTTAATCATTACATTAATAGGCTATTAATGTATTAATGTGTTAATAATGTATTAATGTATTGTTAATAATGTATATTAATACATTGCTAAAATATTAATACACTAATAAAGTATTAATATATTAAAAATTCATTATTACATTACTATAATCTATAAATTAAAGTATTTTAACACATTAATATATTTATCTAAAATGAATTATTTTATTAAAAATGACCATGATTTAATATATTATTGTATATTAACCACTTTTAATATATTAATGTATATTGCATTACTAAAGTAATACAATGTATATTAAAGTATATTGCATTGCAATACTAAAGTATTAATACATTATTCATTAATATAATGTATAAATTAAAAATATATATATATTAATCTTTAATGCAATGTATTAATTAATTACATGGTATTAATTAATTAATACATTAATAATACATTATTTTATTTTTTTAACTGAAACGGGTATGTTTTATTTATTGAGGAAAAGATTGGACTTGCGCCATGGCAGCCATCATTACAATGCTTCTGTTTCTGTTTCTTGTACTATTACAAAATGCAGATTGCTCATGGGTTACAAGGATGGAATGAACTTTCGTCATTTATGAGACGCTGCCCTTTCCCAAGAGTGCAACCTTTGTTCGCCAATAGGTCTGCTTCACTGTTCAAGTTTCTGAGGATGTGGAGGAATTTGTAGGAGTCGAAGTAGAGCAGGATTCTCTTTAATCTGTTTAGAGTTTTGTTGAGGCTTGCATTGGTGAACAATTTGCCCGTGTTTAAATTTTTTATTAGAATCTCTGAGTCTCCAAGAGCTTGGAATTCTTTGTCTCCTCTGTCTCTGGCTATTTGGCAAGCTTTGAGCAGGCCTTGGATCTCTGCTTGATTGTTGGTTTTCTGCCCGATGCCCCAACAGAAACTGTCCCTTCTTGAACCGTCTGAGGCATAGATGACTCCTCCTGCTCCTGCTGTCCCAGGATTACCTTTGGAGGCTCCGTCGAAGAAGATCGTGGTAATTTTTTGTTTTCGCCACCATTCTTGAATGGTAGCTTCGGAGTCTCTTTTTCGCCAATCCAGGTTCACTGCTTGAGGGGTTGATAACATCTTCCGTGGGAAGGGAGAAAGGGGGCCCAACCACCTCTCTTCTTCAGGGAGCAACAAAGCATCATTTGAAAAATATTGTTGTTGAGCTGCTTCCAGGAGGAAGGCTTTGGCCTTTGCCGCTGCCGAAAATGGGGCTTGCTTCTTTTCATTGAAAATCAGGTCATTCCGGGTCAGCCAGATCTGCCAGCATACATATTTGGGGATGGCATTTCAGACTTTCCTCCAAAATGATTTGTTGGGGATTTTGTTAGGGTAGCATTGATTCCAAGCATCAAATACGTCTGCTACAAAATTAAATTGAGGGACTATGGTTTTTAACTCGTGAAGAATGAGACTCCAAACTTCTTAGGCAAAATTGCAATCCATGAAGAGGTGCTTGGCTGTTTCTGAGCTGCTTCTGCACAACTCACATCTATGCGGCCCAACTATGCTTTTTTTTTTCTAGATTGTCTCATGTTAACAACTTGTTGTGAACCAAGGTCCAAAAGAAGAAATTTACCTTGGGTAATGCTAGCGGATCCCAAACTTTCCTCCAAAATTTCGGGGATTTACTGCTGTTCCTGGTTGGCTGGAGAGCGTTGTAGGCTTCTGCTCTTGTATAGCTTCCACATTTACCCCACCCCCAACTATCTTTCATTTTCCTGTTCACTGGGGTTGCTTCTTCCAACAGCTCTTCTAAAATGTGTTTTTGCTGATTTAAGCGATCTAGAACTCCAAATAAGTCCCACCTTTTCCAATCGTCATGACTGTCCCATTTGGATAATTCATAAACACTGTTTATCCCTGCACGTTCCAGCCAATTTTTCAGTTCTGCGATTTCTTCACTATTTGCGAGGGGTTCTCGGTCCATTATGCGATCGTGCCACAGATTTATTTGCTTTCTGTTACCTAGGATCCTGTACACCTTTCCCTTAAAGAAGTTCAAACTTTTATTGCATAATCGCCATACCTGCGTGTTGTGACTTGTTTGGCTTTCTTGCAGATTTCTGGGCGGGACTTTATGGGCATACTTCGACTTCAATATTTCGCTGACAGGATGCTTGGGATTTTTGAAGAGATTCCACATGATTTTGCCTCCCATCGCCAGGTTTACTATTGCTGGGTCCCGAATTTGCAAGCCTCCCTCAGAAGTTGAACGTTTGACCGTTTCCCATTTTACCAGGTGAAATTTGTGATGATTCCCTTTCCACCCCTACCAAAGGAAATCACGGAGAAGCTTGGAGATTTGATCCGTCACACTTTTTGGAGTGAGAAGGAAGGTTGCTTGGTATATTGGGAGTGCAGATAACACAGCCTTGATCAGGATGACCTTACCTCCCTTTGTGAGCCAGTAGCCTCCCCATACAGAGATTTTTGATTTTATTTTGCTGATAATTTTCGTCCACACCGACCTCTTGTTGCAACAGTTAGTGATGGGAAGGCCGAGGTGTTTAATCTTTTCCAAGTGGGCATGACCGATGAAACCAAGGATGCTGGAGATTCCTGTAAGCTCTTGCTGGCCAGTGTTCCAACCATAAATTTCAATTTTTCTTTCATTGATTGAGGCACCAAAGACCCTGCAATAACATTTTAGGACTGAGTCAAATTCCTTGGCTATTCTAACAGAAGCGCCTCCCAAGAGGAGGGAGTCATCAGTAAATAGAGCGTGCTTCTAGGCTGGAGAGGAATTGGAAGGTTTTAGGCCTGGAAGGGAGCCTGAGGCTTTTTCAGCTGTTAGCTTTCTGCTGAGGGAATCCGCCATCAGGATGTACATGAAGGGAGAGAGTAGGCATCCTTGCCTGAGGCCTCTATGGGCTTGGAAAAAGGGAGTAGGGCGACCGTTTACGAGAGGGGAAATCCAAGGGTTGTCAGTGCAAGCTGAGATGATATTGACGAAATGGGAGGAGAAGCCATAGGAATGTAGGACTTTGTAGAGGAAGGCTCGATTGACTCGGTCAAAAGCATTGTCCATGTCGAGTTTTATCAGCATGCCTTTTTCTTTTCGTTGTTTGCTTGAGTGAATTATCTCTTGGACTTGGATGCCATTATCCAGAATGTGCTTGCCTTCTACGAAGCCACCTTGATTGCTTGAAATCAGCCTGTTGGGCAATGGCTTGATCCTGTTAGCTAGGAGCTTTTCCATAATTTTGTAGGAGGCATTGCAAAGCGATATAGGCCTGAATCTGGTGAAGGTTTCAAGATTGGTTTCTTTAGGGATAAGGGCGAGATAGGTGGAATTAGTTCCTCCTCCTACTATGGCTTTTTTCATAAATCCTTTTATCATCTTTAAAAGGTCATCTTTGATGATGTCCCAGCAAGTTTTGTAAAAGTGAATTGTGAATCCATCAGGCCCAGGGGCCTTATCCGATTCCATGGACCAGATGACTTTTATGATTTCTTCTTCAGTGATGGGCTTAGTGAGAATGACATTGTCTTCAGAGCTGATCAGGAGAGGGATGTTAGAGAGGAGATCAGCAGTATCTTCCTCGTTGGTTTGGGTGTCTGCGGTGTAGAGATGTTTGTAGTGTCTTTCAGCTGCCTCTTTTATCTGGCTAAACCCTTTGCAGATCTGCCCCTCTGCTGTTGTAATTTCAGAGATGTGGTTTCTGGAGAGTCTTGCTCGATATTGGTGATGGAAGAAGGAGGTGTTACGGTCGCCTACCTTCAACCACAGACTTCAGGACTTGATTCTCTAGTACTCTTCCTCCATTCGGAAAGATTGAAATGATGAGCATTGTGTTTTTACTTCTTTGTTGAGCAGCGTTGGAGTAATATCTCTAGTTTCCATTTCGACTTGCAACGCCTCTAAAGACTTAACAATTTATTTTATTTGACTGGTTAGGTTTGGAGTTGGTTTCTTTATCCAATTCTTCAGGGCTTGCTTTGTGGCTTTGAGCTTTTGTTCCCACACATAGCTGGAGGACCCTGTGAAGGATTTGGCCCATGCTGCTTTCACTGTGTCAGTGAATCCGTCCCTTTCAATCCAAAGAGGGCTGAATCGGAAGGGGATTGGACCAAGATCTTCTTCATCTTCCAGAATGAGCTGAACTGGTTTGTGATCTGAGGTCAGTTTCAGTAGAATTTTGGTGATGATTATCTTCTTGTTCATCATCAGAGTGTCTTGGACAAGAAATCGATCCAGACAGGTTGATATATGTTCCTCTCCCACTCTGTTGTTGGACCATGTATAGATCTCTTTGACCGGATTGAAATCAAGAAGATCCCATTGTTGTATGAGGTCTTCAACCATGGGGAGCATGGTGTCTCTGCTATTGATTCCTCCCCTTTTTTCTTTGGATTTTAAAACAATGTTTAAATCCCCAGCAAGAATGATATTACTAGGGGAATGCTGCTCTAAGAATTCATTAAGTGTATTCCAGCAATCTCTCTTTTCAGAATACAGGACAGGTACATAAAGGTTAAAGAGGGATATGGTCAACTTACTTGAACAGTGCGTTAGCTCCGTAAAGATCCAGTGCTGAGTTTCATGGGATTTGGTCAGCTGAAAGAGCTCTTCTGTCCATAGAGTTGCAAGCCCTCTGGATGAGCCTCTTGAGCTGACTGCTCTTCTTGCGCTTTTCTTCCATTTCTTCTTATTGATGTCTAGGAGGGCTTTCCCCTCTATCTTAGTCTCTTGGAGCATGAGAATGTCTGAGGGTTCTATTTTGAGCAGATCCTTGACCGCTTCTGCTTTCATGGGGTTGCCCAGACCTCTGCAATTCCAAGAGACGAGGCGCATTATTTACCAAGGGTGGGGTGGGAGCCTCCCTTGGGGGGCCTGTTTCTGGAGTTTCTCCCAATAGACATCTCAATTGTGGGCTGGCTTCCTTGGGTTTTGAGCCTTTCCACCTCCTCTTCCCTTGCTTCTCTGCGGGATTTCCTGCCGACTTTTCTTGTGGGCTGCTCGTAGTTTTCCTCCTCCAAGGAGTCGGAGCTTTCAACTGGTTTTTTCCTTGTGACATCTGCGTATGAGGGATTGGAAGGGCTTCCTTGGGGGACTTCCAGGTGATTCATTTCCTCATCTTCTTTGTTAGAGATAGGAGGAGCGCTTTGATCCAAGTTTTCCGGGGCTGTTGTGGTTGGCTTACTCTGTCTGATTTCTTTATCATTTGAGTTCTTTTCTTGGATGGGGTTGGAGCTGCTTGGTGCCTCTTTCGAAGTGCCTTTTCCATTGCTTTTTTTTTATTGGTGGTTTTTTGTATTAGGGTCCATTGCTCACATTTCTGTTTGTCTGATTGTTCTTCCACCTTTTTCTTGCAGTGCTTGGCAAAATGCCCGTAGCCATGGCAGTGCCTACATTTGAATGGGAGTTGTTCATAGTCCAACTCTTGTACATGCGTCCATCCTTCAACTGTTAGTTTAATGGCTTCCGGTAGACCCTCCTCCAGATCGACTTCGACACAGATGCGTGCGCATGAATATTGATATTTTCTTGCAGCTTGATCTATGTATTTTCCTAATTCGTTGCCGATGATCTGGAGAGACTTATGATTCCAGCAGTGGAGGGGGAGATGGGGAAGCCGCACCCACACCGGAACAACAGATGGGACATCCTGAGCTGGGTCGAAGTCTGGCGACCATTTGTTGAGATATAGTCCTTAGGGGCCCATAAAATAAGGTCCATTTCTGAAGATTAGGCTTCTGTCCTCTGCACTTTCAAAGACGAAGAAAAAGAAACCTTTACCTACGAAGTAGCACTTGATTCCTTCTTTGATTAACGGCTTCCAATTCCTTTGAGTCCATTCCTCTACCGACTTAGGCGAGGGCCAGAGGCCCGTGAACTGGCCTATGAGGCCTCTCTCAGCAAGATTTAGAGCTGCTTTGCAGGTTTCTTCTTCAGGGAGAGCTACCGATGGTATGGAATCCATCTTCTTGACAAACTTCTGCTATCTGGCTGAGGGCTGATGCTTAGAGTTCGAGTCGATCATTGCTTTGAACGCAATCACTTCCGGTGGAGGGGGCAGGGGAGGGTCCAATGGCTCCGGACCCCCTGAGGGTGGCATGTCTGGTTGCAACAAATAGTCCCAGTCGCAACACGATCCGTTTACTCAGAAAAGGGAGAGGGGAGCCGAGAAGGAGGGTTGGAGGCGGCCCTGTTAGGAGGCCGAGAGCGAGGAGGCCCATCAACAGGTGCTGCTAGGCAGGGAGGCCGCAGGAGGTAGCTCAGGGGCGCAGAACGTCTAGGTCTGGATCAGAATGTATTAATAATACATTATTACAGTAAAAAAACAAATAACATTTAATACATTAAATGCATTAATAAAAACATTACTAAAATATTAATACATTAAAACAATAATAAAGTAGTAATATATTGACCTTAATAATGTTAATAATACATTATTAAAGTATGAATACATTAATATACTAATTGTCATTGACCATGGTTGACCATGAACATGGTTCAATATGGTTGATTGAGTTTTATTATGATTGACCATCCTCATGGGTAACCTTGTTGACCATGTGGATATGATTATGATGGACCATGATTATGTTAGACCATGATTATGGTGGGCCATGATTATGTTAGATCATGTGGATATAATTATGGTGGGCCATGATTATGTTAGAGAAACCTAATGTTGTAGAAATGTGCCATTAGGTTTTGTCACATTGCCGCAACATTAGGTTTTGTCACATTGCGACGAAAGGGAAATGTTCATTCGTTTGCGATGACAGGGAAATGTTCATCACATTGTGACGTTCATATATGTTCATCACATTGTGACATTACTATTGTTGGCGTTACTACATTGCAATGTTGATTATGTTTTGATCATCACATTGCGACATTACGTTTTGTTTGTCACATTATGACATCAACTTTTATACGTTAGATGACATTGTAAGGTTATGGTCAGCAAATTACGATGAAGGGTTTTTGTTTGTCACATTATGGCATTGGAATAAGTTTGTCACTCTCCGATATAGGGGATATGTTCATCACATTGTGAGATCCAGAAGTGTTCGTTTCATTGCAATGTTCGTCTATGTCGGTCACATGATTACATTAGGTTGTGTACATCACATTGTAAAAATGGGTTGTGTTCATCCCATTAGGACATTTGGAAAGACAATGCGACGTCAGGATATGTTTGTCAGATTGCAATGTGAGGATATGATTTCACATTGCAAGAACATTGCAATGTTTGACACATTGCGACATACGTTTAAGTTCGTCACATTATGATGAAAGGGCTATATCATAAGATTGCGACGATGGGGCTATCTTCATCACATTGTGATCAACATATATGTTTGTCACATTGTGATGAGAAGGAAATGTTCATCACATTGCGGCGACAAGGAAATGTTCATTACATTTTGATGCTAGGAAAATGTTCATCACATTGCGACGATAAGGAAGTGCTCATCATAATGTGATGAAAGGGCTAAGTTCGTCACATTCTGATCAACAGATATTCTCGTCACATTGTGAAGTTCATATATGTTCATCACATTATGAAGTCCATATATGTTCGTCGCATTCATACGTTACTATGTTTGGTATATTACAATGTTCCTATGTTTGACACATTGCGATGTATGGAAATGTTGTTACATAGTGACATCAGGATATGTGTGTCACATAGAAAGGAGAGGAAATGTACATCACACTGCGATGAGAAGACGATGTGCAAGACATTGTGAGTCTTGTAATCGTTCATTAGATTGCGACATAACTATCCACATTGGGATGACATGCCTATGTTCATCAAATCACGACGTCAATTTATGTTCATCACATTGCAACATTAATATGTTCAATAGATTGCAACATTACTATGTTTATCAGATTGCAATGTGCTCTTCCCATTGTGATGTTTGGAAAGGTCTGTCACAATGTGATGTCAGGATAGGTGTGTCAAATTGAAACATGAGGATTTGTTGTCACATTGCGATGATGAGGCAAGGTTTGTCACAATGTGATGATAAGGCTATGTTCATCAGATTGCGATGATAGGGCTATCTTAGTGACATTGTGATTGGTATATATGTTTCTCACATTGCGATGATAGGGAAATATTTATCACGTTAAGAGGACAAGGAAATGTTCATCACATTGTGATGTTAATTTATATTCATCATAGTACGACGACAGGGCAATATTCATCATACTACGATGATAGGGATATTTTCATCACATTGTAATCATCATATATCTTCGTCACATTATGATCGACATATATCTTTGTCACATTGTGACATCCATATATGTTCGTCACATTATGACATTGCTATGTTTGGTAGATTGCAATATTTCTATGTTCAAAATATTGCGACGTTTGGAAATGTTGTCATTGGGATGTTACATTTATTTCCACATTGGGATGACATACCTATGTTAATTAAATTATACATTAATCTAATGTATTAATCATAAAATGTATGAAGTACATTATTAACTAATACATTACTAAATTATTAATATAATATTAAATTATTAAATTATTATTAGGCCAACCCTATAAAGTCATTAAATGTCACATTTCATAATAAATAAAAGTTAAAGTAACATTGTAAAGGATTTTATAATTCAATTGAAGCAATAAAAGAGTTGGTCTTTAACTTGATGACTTTCTTACCCAAAACTAATCTTTATTATTCTTATTTACATCACAAAAAAAAATGTGTTCTAATGATGTTTAGTGGATTAATGTAAATTTTTTATTTAATGGCATAATGATGATCATTATAACACATTTGTGGGGCGTTTATTTGGTGGTGACTTGTCTTTTAGCTAAAGATTAACTACAATCATAGGTCTTTATTATCCACTACTTAATCTTGATGAGCATATCATCAACCTTTATGTATTGGTTGATCTCCAATCTTGATTGTGGCTTTTGACCAATGGTCCAAGTTTATGTGGCAATTGGTTTTGAGTGGGTGGAGGGTGGCTTATGGTATTGATCATTAGCCTTTACATATGCGTGCTCTAGCAATTGTGATTCAGAGAGTTATATCAAGAATAGAAGGCCTTGCTTCCATAGATGTTTCCCCACCTAGAGTTTTTACCATGCAAATTTATTGTTTCTTTTCTCTCATTGGATAAATCTACTTTTATTTGTTTCATTCCAATAGGATTTTAGATAGTGATATTGAAATGACCATGGATATATGTATGCTCATAATAAAAGTAAGTTTTATAATATTCAAAAATCTTGGATTATGCAATTTATTTGATTATTACTATTATATTGCTCACATTTATGAAAATAAATATAAAAATGAAAGAAGCGATAAATATATACACTATTCATTGAACACAATATTTATCTTGGGAAATCTAATATGTGATAAAACCTAGGTGGAAGGCTAGGCCTATGATTTTATGTCTTTTCTTAGGTTATAAAAATGCAACTACAAAGAAAGGGGCACTTATTATGGAGATTCCTATGACTCTATGGTTATACAAAGAAAGGGACACTTATTATGGAGTTGCCTACAACTCTATGGCCTCAATGAATAATGCATACTCTTCTTCCTACCTATGTTGTCTCAAACCCCACTCTTTGGATGCTTTGCTCAACTATGAAACAATTACAATACAAAAAAATGAAACCTCTTCTCTTCCTATATGACATCAATTCATACCATAGTGATCAACACGATAAATCAAATTGGAAAAAGTTAGATAAATCAAATTGGAGGGAGAATAACTTCCATATATGAGCTTTGATAAAGTGAATTCTCCATTGTTTAAATGATATCGATGTGTAAAACAATACTAATGAAACTTTTCAATATTTCAACTTCTCAAAAATAAAGATTAAGTTATCTAGTGAAAATGTTGCAATCTTACCAAACCAACTAATTCAAGCATTTAAGGTCATAGAACCAAGCCATTTTTAGATTATGCCCTTAATTTGAACCAACAACCTAACAAGTGTTGCAATCTTACCAAACCAACTAATTCAAGCATTTAAGGTCATAGAACCAAGCCATTTTTAGGTTATGCCCTTAATTTGAACCAACAACCTAACAAGTGTAATTGTACAGTTTTAACAAAAACCAATTTGATTTTGATAACACTATTATAGATTATATCAATGTATTTATATTAATAATTTATATAAATAAATAAACACACTATTGAATATAGTTGGAAAATTGTGTCCTTATTTGTAAATATGTTTTTGGCGATAACAACATCGTCACTTGTTTTACCTAGGTTTCATATACATCAATAAATATCATCTAGGCCATTTACTTTTAATATGATTTGCATTCATAAACATCACTATATATCATGGATGCCATTTAATTTTAATACGATTTGCAAGAACTACCAAAGTGTTAAACAACTTTCTTCTCAATTATAAACACATCTTAAACAGAACGATGCCTCCAAAGAACGATCTACGATGGTGACAACTTAGGTGTCAATGAGAAACACCGTGTTATTTAGATAAAACACAACAATGCAAATTGGGTTGTATATCTGTTTTTATTATTAAGTGGATTTTTGGTCCAAAATTTTGCTATAAATTTGTACTAAATTATTATTTTTAATTGTTTAAAATTTATTTTTTATTGTATAAATAAATTTACCATGTCTAAAAACTCATAAAATATTTAAATTATACAAAAATAATCATTCAATTTAAAGATATAACAATTTCTAGCAAGATTTTAGAGAAATATCCTTCAACAATATTAGATGGACGATATGTGCACTTTTACAGCTCCAGTGAACTCGCTTATTCGCTGATAGAAGGGGTCGTCTACCGATACAAGTTCTAATCAGCTGGCCTGGCGGACTTTTTTCATTGCTGTCTCCTGTTCAGGACTGTATAGATACTAATTCTCTCTGGCTCCGGCTGTTTTCAGCGCTCTGTAAATGATTTTATACCTATATAAAATCGAGCAATTTCTTTTGGGAAAAAACAATATTAAAGGGAAATAAATTAAAAAAAATAAATTTTCAATACAAATAATATAAAGATAACATATCGAACTCAGATCTACAAAATTGTAGAACACAATAATGACAATAGGATATATAAAACTTGAAAGGCTTTCAGTCCATCTGCAAATAAGACGTCGGGGGATTCACAATATTTCCTTAAGAAAGGATGAATGGCAGTCCTCTGAACAAGGAATTACAAGCAGGTCGAAAATCATTTTATCAAATTGAAGAAACGGTAAGAAACAATACATTATATTAGATTGTAAGATAAATAATCAAGATCAGAGGGCTATGCATGCGATCCTTTATATACTGTCGCAAACTGCAGGTTCGAAGGAGAGCAAAGGGTAATCCGCTCCTTCGAAATGAAAAGTAACAGTGGGAAAATTTGGCACATCTACACCAGATTGTGGATTATAGCAGAGGTCTAGATCGCCAACGACTATGGGGAGCTTAATTAATGAAACCAATTCCAGCCTCAGCACATTATAGGCAGCTGAATCAATTTAAAGATATACGAATTGGTTTTACAGACAGCCCTTCGACTGACATAAGACCGATGGCAACGCCACTGCAGCTACATGCAAAGCCTGCTCTGCACCGCCCCGAACACCATTGAATATGTAAGAACCCTCCTCGTTATAACAACAATTCTGTTAACGGGTGTAAATTTTTTTTTTCTTTTTGTGTTAAGGTGCGTGCGCGTGTAGGTGTACGGTCTCACGTGACTCTAAGTCGCCACCCGACAACCAACAAGACTGA
>ML787101.1:134540-149020 GCA_009831015.1 Picea engelmannii
AGAAACAACAGAACCCTCCGCTACACTATTTTTAAAAAACGAAGACCTTCTAAAGCAATATATTACTGTGCATTCTACTCAACTCGTTTCAGGATCATACCTTGGCCTAATTGCTTGCCGCGATGATTCCGGTGCTCCAGCCGCTCCTGCTCCTGCTCCTGCTCCTGCTTGCCGACAGCCACCAACTCACCGGTACCTCCCAGCCAAACGCTAGGGGTACTCTTCTTCCCCCTCAGCCCCCCGAATGGGGGGAACCGAAATGAAATGCGCAGTAAGAAAATGAAACGGACGTAAAGGTGAGGAAAGCCAGTCAGAAAATGAAAGTCCGCATGTATAGTTAGAAAATGAACGAACAGCTGAGGAAATACAAATGTAGTAATTCCAAAGGTTAATCATTTAAACGTGGCAATCATATAGTAATACAGTAATTCCTTAATATGATTAAGTAAATGTAAAAAAGTAATCAGGTTAACGGATGCATTAAAAAATACAATGAAGTTATGAAGAGTAAATCATATTCATTGATTTGGGAGGACGACTAAGAATATTCCAAAATCTTAGATTGTTAGCCATTAGATTAGAATTTTAGATTAGCACAGCCACATAATTGTGGCTGATGAACGCCAAAAGGCTGATAAGATGAAAAAAATCTGTAAAAAATATATTAAATTTTATTATTGATTAACAAATAAACCGTTGAACTTTATTTATTTGGTGTTAATATTTTAATTTCGTTAATCACTTACGTGGCAATTAGCTATCAAAGTAATTTTTAAATATGATTAGGTAAATGTAAAAAAGTAAACACAAACGGATGTCTTTATAATAGCAAGTTAATGATTGAAATCACAGCCATTTATTTTGTGTGACTACTAAGAATATTTCAGCCATATTTAATCTTGTCCATAGAAAACTTATTAAGCACTAAACCCCTATTAAATCTGCCCATTGTCAATAGGTGTACGCGCGTAATTAATTGTGGTCTTTTGCCAATTAGGCGTATACCTATTGGAGATGGGCACAATTAATCACCTTTTAATCTAAAATTCTAATCTATGGTTAACAATTGAAGATGCTGGCATATTTTTTGTCGTCCTCCCAAATCAATGAATGTGATTTACTCTTCATAACTTGTATTTTTGAATGTATACGTTAACCTGTTTACTTTTTAATTACCACGTTTAAATGATTAACCTTTGAAATTACCACGTTTGACATTAACTTTTAAGATTCAACTGTCCGTCCATTTCATATTCCCCATCTGAATGGGGAAAGGATCGTCGTTTCCCTTAAAATACCACGACTATTTCATTAGACTTAGACTTGATGAATCTCAGCTCCCCGATTGGTCCAGTAACACATCCATCGGAGAATTCGTGGACCCCTGCGTTTACAATGAAATGGTGAAGAAGACCAGGCCTATGCCCGAAGATACAGACATGGCCGATGTCATCACTCTCTCCCGGAAAGTTGTAGCTTAGAAGCAGAAATACAAAGAGGGAGAGGTGCCGCCGCTAAAACAATCACGGCGTGGAGATAATAAGTGAAAACGAAATGTTGTGGAAAGCGACTGAGCTGCTGGTGGCATTAATAGCCCCATTCCCGTGCTCAAGACGCGACTGAACTGCTGGTTGCATTAATCGCCCCATTCCCGTGTGCCTGTTGAATAACAGTTGAATTAGGTCATTATTTAATTCACAGCGGTGGACTGGAGTGCTGTCCATGCACACATATGATTGATATAAATAAGCGTTCAGGTTTTCTAAGTATCATTTTCATTACATCTTCATCTCGCTGATGATAGTTATTACAATTATTTGAATCCGTTTTTTTATATGACGAGTCATGTTTTATGGTTGAACAAATAGTAAAATGAATACTGAAAAAGGTCATGATAAAAGAAGCTCAAATGGGGGCGTCTTTGTTTACTGAGGTTTCATTTCCATGATTACTTTGTTCAGGTAATTAATCTTCATTATTTTTATTATCATCTAGATTGATCTAATTATTATCCAAAAATTCTAATTTATATGAATTTTTAATTGTGTTGGGAATTTTATCATCTTAAACCTTTCGGCCTTCACCCGTCACGAATTCCCCATTCCTTTTCCGCCACATTCACCAGCCACTTTGCCGCTGTGCTAATAAAATCTAAAACAATTTTGTATTCCTCTGTAAGTATCAAGGGTCATCTTCAGCCCTTGATCCCTATAGAGGAAATGGTATATGCCCCCTTCATTTTGCTCGATATTTTATCGAACTCTCAACAGGTAAAGCTTGGAAAGTTGGCCATTCGTCATTCATAAAATCATTCGATTGGGAGATCGAGTGTATGCATAACTTGTAGTAGTCCGATCTCAACCCTGCTATTTCATACTCCGTCTCTACGACGCTCTCACTCTGTAGGGCGCTCAGTATCTTCCTAAGTGTTTTAGTCATTTCTCTCGCATTTAAGTAAAATATATAATGTGTCCAGCGCCTTCAGAATAGAGTACCTGTAGCCGAACGAACAGATCTTACGCCTGGCCTTCTGCTCGATTGAGACTTCAACCCTTTGAACATCGATCCCGATCGACTTTCAATTTATCGCTAAAGAGTAGAGTCGCTTTACTTGCCATACGTGATAACAACTTGTAGATCGACAGAATAATGGAGAGAAATGCGATTTCGATTGAAGAGGGTGCATTTATTCCAGTTCCATAAGTAATTAAGAGTGCATTTCCCTCGTATCTATCTTGAATGGGTCAAAGAGAGGGATGGGAGCAAAGGCCAACGAATAGTTCTCTTGTCAAATAGTGCTTTTGCCGGGGCATTACACTGATTGATAGAACCAATAGATTCTGTTCTCCGAATCATTTCATGTTCTTTGTTTGGGAGGTCGGGTCAACAGAATGATGTACATAGATTGGAGTTCCCGGTCCAACTCATAAAAGGATAGGAATGATGTACTGCTATACACAAAGATCTTCCGGGTACAGAGATAAACTTTGAGTTTCCGGGTAATAATTTCCTTTATATGATTCTGAGTGGGCTAGTCTCCTGCTTAGTTAGCAACCATTGATTAGACTTCCTACTCGGCTTGACGAAGAAAATCATAAACGATGGAACTGCCAGTGCTCATTTAGACTAGAGGAAGAAAGCTATTCGGCTTTACCTGGGTTATTAGCCCTTTCAGCTGTGTCTAACCATCTCGCTCATGTTTCAATGAATGAAAATGACTTGGTTCAGGCTCTCAAGTAAGGTCCAGATCCGGTCTAGCACCTTCTCATGCAAAACTACCAATTTCCCTCATGCAAAACTACCAATTTCCGCTTCATCTAGTTCTAGTTTACCCCACACGTTCAACTGAATGGGGAGAAGGTTGAAAGAAAGATGGATTCACTCACCCTATACAATCAATTAAATCAATTAGAACTTTCTTTGGAGCTAGGGCGGTTTCGATGTTAGGATACTGCCTGCGGAATGAAAACTTCGATGAAAGGAGGGCCAACCAGGTTTATTGGTTTCGATGGAGAAGGAGGTTTCGATGTGAGGTCTACTGCCTTTTCCCCTGCCCGGGCGTACAATGTGGTAGCTCGGTTTTAAGCCTTAAGGCCAGTTTGAAAGGAAGAAGTTTGGTAAAGGCAGCTAGCTCGGCCAGGTTGAGAGGTTTCGATTGTTTCGGTTTCGATGTAGAAGGTTTCAATGGATGGATACTGCCAAGGGATTCAAACACAACAGAAGAAGAACGAAGAGAAATAATAGGTTTGGACTAGCACTCATATTCCCTAGGCTCTTGCCTTTAGTCTATTGAGTTCAGGCTAAGGCGTTCCTTGATCTATAGACTCCCAGGTCATAGCCAAATATAGTGTGCATCACATCCTCGAAGGCTGAATAAACTGTTAGGCAATCATGCGGGGACCTTACGGGGACCTTAGGTGAATTAAGATCATCCCCAGGTTATCCAGTATCAATCTTGCTAAAGCCGAGTTTATTGATCTCCGGCAGAATAAGGCCGGAGCTGGATATTTTTGATTGATCCGTCATGCTAAGGCTTAGAGTTAATGTGAAGGGCGGAAAGGAACACCTTCGAGTAACTATAAAGCTAAGGCATGACCTGGATGGCGATCCGGCGAATGTCCTGGTAAAGACTAACCGGATCAATTTCCCTGGTCCAGTGGCGGACCCACTAAAGTGACGAAGAAATATTTTACTACCCTGACCAAGCGCAATGGTCCACTTACTTTTCACTCCCGTGGGGGACTTAGTACCTCCTAGGGGCACAGTTCCGGGATGCGTTTACATGGTTCAATACAGTGGAACCGGCCTAATTTCATTACTGATTACTCGGTCTTCCTTCACCCGAAGATCTCTGCATCACTTTTAGAAGCTGTAAGGATAAGAGGCAAGGGTACGTGCGAAGCTCAGGGCCGGGACTAACCATGAAAGATATCGCGACCACTCGATATGAGAGGCTGAAGTGCCCAGTGTGGTACCCTCCGGGACAAACCATGAAAAGTATCGCGACCACTCGATATGAGCGGCTGGAGTGCCCAGTGTGGTACCCTCCCTCCAGGCTGAAACGCCAATGAACTATTTCTTTATAGTGCGTGCCTTGTCAATTGCACACCCCGATATCCATTATCCATCATTAATGCCCCGATCATTATAATCAGTTGGAACCCTACTAATAGCTATAATTGTGCAAAAAGAAAGTCGGAACAAGCTATGCTGCTACCTTTGCTCAGGAACGGGTGCGTATTCAAGATCCGGATAGCGGGCTTTGCGATCGACATGTAGACTGTAGGACATCCCTGTGGCCAAGGGCCGTTTTGCAATAGGCAAACCACCGAAACCTATTAATCTATAAGTTCGAATGGTAATGAACCTATCACTTGCTCGCGAAACTAGATGCTGAGAGCGGACCGGGGAAGCTTTTATATACGTATAGGTGGGCTTTGCCAACGCGGCGAGTGTGGCATATCTATATTCTTTTTTCGGTTCGCTCAGATACGCTCGGCCAGCCCCTCATGACTATAGATGTAACATCCTATATATCTATTTAGAAAAAACCCTCGAGCTCCTAGCTTTGCGTTATTCACACGGGGGTAACTGCAACATACAGCGTATATAATCGATTCGATCAAGCACCAAAACAATCAACAGAATGAGTTGGGAACAAAGAGATCCCAGAATATCATATATGATGCCGTCGTATCAACGACGACAGCAAGGAAGGATTTTCTGAGCGAGGAACATACAAAATATATCGATTTCTGAAGTTGCTCCACCTCCTTCTACCAATGGATGGAACTATTCTTCGCTTCCATAGCCTCGTCAATTGGGTTTAGTCTCAAGTGGTGGTTTGCGGTGGGGCAAATAGAAGAAATGTAAATTGCGTTGAGGGAAATCACCTAGTTTCATTTCCTGCCTTTCGGCGTAATTAAATCAAGATTACGGGTTGATCATTGTCATCGTGAAAGTGAAATGAGGTGCATAGTTTTATCCTGTTGATTGAAATTTGAAATTCGAATTTAGTTGATGGGTGGGCTTCATTTGAATTTTCCTTGAAGGAGCAAAAGGAGCAAATAATAATGGGTTAAGACTAGAGTGCCATGGCCGTAGACACCATGAAGATGGCGAGAGTGGGAGTGAAGATGGAGGTTGCTAGGAAATCTCATTTTCAAGAAATTGATAATTCAACTAATTTAGTGAAACGTGTAATACATAAAATGGTAGTAAATATTATTACCATATAGACTTCGAAAATTGAAAAGTCTTATGAATAGAATAATAAAATGGAGATTATATAAGTCCTCAGTGTTATTCATTAATATCAAGCTTATTTCAAAAATCAACAAGTCCAACTTAGAGATCATATGAAGTTCATTGATACATTGAGTGCATAGTTTGGATAAAATTATAAAAATGAAAGAAATTGTAATTGTTAGTGCCTGTGTGAGGTAATATGAATAATATAATATTAAAATATATTTAATAGAAAAATATTCCATTGTGTTATGAAAAAAGTGAAAATAAAGTTAAAAACCAAATGAAATGTTATTATTAGTTTCATAAAGAGAAACTTCCATGAACTTGTACTAATAAATAATAAATAATTCACATGTATAAAATTTCTATTGCTAACATAATTTTATTTAACAATATTAAAACCTCCTTTATAAATTAAAGTATAGTTTGCACTTAAAATGCCCTAGCCAAAGCGAAGATATGTTGCAAACACGAACCTCTTCTCTACTCAAAATATGAGGAAATACAAGGCATATAAAAAACCCTGACAATGTCCGCCCTATAGGCTACTATCTGTCCCTTCAAACTTTAGGGTTTTGCCAATGATTATTAGACAGAAGCGAGATATGCAACGATACAGGAAAAAAACGATGAAGCCATTACAGGGACCAAGGAAACGGGAGCTCTTATGATCACTATTCCAGGGGAAGGAGCAAACGCTTCCTTTGTCGCAGAGGATACAACGAACATGGCAGATATGATCAGAAGAAATACAAATACAATCGTAAATATAATGGACTCCATTGAAGACCAACGTAGATGGATTTGATTCCTGCTCAGATCATATGTCAAGATTTAGAAAGAAAAAGGAAAAAACCCTTACAAACAAAGAAAACTGCAACGTAGATGAATTTGATTCCTGCTTAAACCATATGTCAAGATTTAGAAAGAAAAAAGAGAAAACCCTTCCAAACAAAGAAATCTGCAGGATCGATCCCCAAGGCTTACCTCAAGCAATGGAGATAACATAACAACAACGGGCGTCAGGCGATGAGCGATGGAACCGAGCTCTTCCATGACTTCCTTGTCCTTACATCATTTGCCGATTTGTGAAGTTGATCCAACGGAGCTTTCAAATACGACAGCGATAAAGCAGACTTAAACCTTACAAAATTATTAAAAAGAACATTACAATATTAGCAGACTTAAAAACTATAAAATGCACCTTGTTGTTTCTCTTAATGCCTCATATATATGGGATCTAAGTGAGATCTTGATCAATGAAAAAATTGTCAAACTTGGAATGTCCAGACATAGGGATATCAAAGCGGATGTTGCCTACACATAGTTGGAATACATTGAATACATTGAGAAGAAAACAATATCTCTACCTGCCTACACACAGGTGGAATACATTGAGAAGAAAACGATATCTCTAAGCACAAAYGGCCTGACAAAATCCCACAAGCCTAGATCACAATAGAACTGCTCTATTAGTGATATCAACGCCAACCTGTCGTARCTAAGCCTGTTGTTGTTGCAGCTGAGTCGGCCATGCTAGGCTTCAAGTCCCAATAACCATATTTCTTATTTTGATGTTGCCTACACATAGTTGGAATACATTGAATACATTGAGAAGAAAACAATATCTCTACCTGCCTACACAGGTGGAATACATTGAGAAGAAAACGATATCTCTAAGCACAAAYGGCCTGACAAAATCCCACAAGCCTAGATCACAATAGAACTGCTCTATTAGTGATATCAACGCCAACCTGTCGTAGCTAARCCTGTTGTTGTTGCAGCTGAGTCGGCCATGCTAGKCTTCAAATYCCAATAACCATATTTCTTATTTTGATTTCAAAATAAGAAGATTTTGAATGAAGCATACCCATCAACTTTGAAATTCAAATTCCAAATTAAATTCGAGATTCAGCGGATGTGTGATGTGTTACGACAATGGTGTTTAAAGGACAACAACGCTAGGTTGACTGGATGACAGCTTCGCGAGTTTAAGGAGGGCACAATGGAATCATCGGACATGAAAACACCGGAATTAGTACTCAGGAAGTACACGAAAATATCATGGCATTCATGTCATGCATGCTACATGACATGATAGATCGATCGATCAAGTATAAGTATCCATTTGCACTAAGCAATTATTGGTTTAGTTCATGGTGGATAATGTTTGCTATTTTCTCTCATCCTTGTTTCATGTGCCATCATATAAACACTTATCACAATAAGGATGAAATTTGATGACAAGTTTTCTGGTCAGTTTGTATGTCAAATACAATTAAAAATGCACATATCCTCATATATTTTATATTTTATAAGATACTCAAAGTCTTTCATGAAAATGCACATATCCTCATATAAGGTTAATCCATTGACTTTGAAAGATGTAAGATCTATGAATCCATTGAGCTCATTGGATGGCTTTTTTCCATTGAATTTGTTGTTGGATAAATCCAACACCAATTCAAATTTATGATCCATTGAGAAATACAAATGTGCAACTTATTATAATCAAGAATTAAGACTTTTAAATCATAAAAAAATGCAAGGTAATTAGAGAGATCACCTACTATTTCTTAATCTAGTTTTTGAAGTTGGTTGTAGAGGGCCAAAGATGTAGGCATGGTATTAGAAAAATTATTATAAAAAGCAGAGAGAATTGGAAAGCCTATGTCTAGAGTACCACTAAGTTTGTTTTGTGAAAGTTTGAACAGTTGAAGGCGTGTATAATTACAAAGTGATTGTGGAAGAGGACCCCGAAGCATATTAAAGATAATGTCGAGTATTTCCAATGCTTTGAGCTGACCAAGCTCGTGGAATTATTCCTGACATATTATTACCAGAAAGATTGAAAGTGTGTAATAATGAAAGGTTATTGAGAGAAGGTGAAATACCACCTTCCAATCCCAAGCCAGGAAATGTTATGGAAATCACTATCTATGCGCTTTCTGCATAGGATTCCATTCTCAGTGTTGATTAATTGGGTTGGTTTTCATTGATGTCAACCCTTGAAACAAGTATGCTAGCAAATTCCGGTATCCCAAATAATATCGTTAAGGGACTTAAGTTTGTTTGAGGTATAAAGGAATGAAGATCAATGTATTTTCACGCGAGACTACTCTAGATGGATAGCACATGTTCTGTCATTTCCAGTTATATGTGGAACGCCACATAACTCCTCACGATTAGAGAGTTATGGCCATGTGAAGTTGGAGAACCCTCATGAGTTATCTAGAAGCCCCTAGAAGGTCAAAGACGTCAATTTATTCTAGAAGCTCCTAGAAGAAGTTTACTAGTCAAAGTGATTGTAACCAGGAGTTAATCATGAGTTAAGTTTTTGCAAAAATCAAATAATTAAAAATAAATTAGTTGCAACTAGAAGTGTTGAGTTTACTATTTGTGGATAAAGTGGTTAGAAGTGGGTTATCCCTAAAAGAAGGAAGTTGGGTAGAGGTAGTTAGAAGATAATCCCTTGAGGAAGCCACTTGGAGAGTATAAATAAGAGAGCAAGGGTTTCCTATTTGCACCTAATGGGCACATTAAATCTCTATTATTTGTGAAATGTTTATTGCAGTTACTCATTTATACATCTGAAGTTACACAAGTTTGAGGTAGCAAAGGAGGGTTGACGACGAAATTTTTGGAGTTGCAGAATTACTCGAGAAAACACCCTAATTATCTAGATCTATGCGGGCTGTAGTGGAAGAAGTCGCATACATACACGGTTACAGTGGATGAGGGTGCGTGCATACGCAGGCTAAAGAAGAAGAAGAGGTCCCACACAGTTGGGAAAATCTATGAAAGCTTTAGTAGATGAAGATGTCACGTCTTTAGAGAAAGCAAGCTCCCAGGAATCCCTATAGTGATCAGGTACAACAAACCTTTCTATAGATTTGAAAGGTATGTCATATTCTTATGAGTAGTTGGATATTGTTGTCTATATGAGATATGGTTATGGGAGATTGAGGATTTTCCTTAGAGAGGCAGTTGGATGTATGACACTTATTGTATGAGCTAGATCTACAGAAATATAGTGCTCATATGTCGAGTATTAATCATTGGTACATCTTGTTGGTTTGAGTTTGAGGAATATCTTGTATTGCTTGGTACATGGTTGAGGATTTTGGTTGTGATGTGTTTGTGAAGTTGTTGGTGTAGTTTGAGACTGCATATCAATGAGGGTTTCATGTCTAGTCCATGTGAGGGTTATTACACTTGATCATGATTGTATACACATGTATGGCACATGAATAGAGAGACATAGATGAACTTGGTTAAGGGATATGTATGATGATGTATGCATAGGGAAAAACTACAGATTAGACACAATGACAAGTTACAGGTTGCTGTGACAGAGGCAGTAAAGTGTCTGAGTTTCACAAAGGTGAAAACCATATATTTTTGAAGGTCTACGCAGGTTGTAGTATAGACAGTTCACATACATACGCAGGCTGCATAGTATAGACATGTCATGTACATACACATGCTGCAACATATACAGGTCGCGTATCTGTTGGTATTTGTTGGTACAGGTTGATTATTGGTATAGGTTGATTACTGGTTATTGGTACAAGTTGGTTATAGGTTGGTGGAATATATTGGTACATGTTTACAATGGTATATCTCACAGTGACAGTGTAGCAATGGTTTCATCATTTATTTGATACTTATATTTCAGGGAGGTTAGGCGGGGAAAAGATAGGTGGTTGTATCCACCTTTCGGTTGTATTCAGAGAACATATGGGGATGTAGCCTCCTTCTTGTTGTAGCGAAAGAATTGGGGAGTTGGAGCTTCCCTCAGGTTGTAACATGAAAATATAAGGGGTTGCAGCATCCTTCCAGTTGCAGCTGGAAAACAAAGGAAGTTGGTGCTTCCATTGAATGTAATTCTTAAATAAATATAAGAAAAAATGTTATATGATTTTCTCTCACATTGGGTTTCCACGTAAAAATACTGGTGTATTGTGTATATGTGTGATTGATCATTGTTCATGGTTCATTTATTCTGCACTTGCTGAATTATATTGGTAAATTGAACATAACATTAAACAACACTTATATACTGTGGTTAAAAATGATTAAAAACCTCTATAATTGATTCACCCCCCTCTTAGTAATCCAACAATTGGTATCAGAGCATGTTCCTTCAGGAATCAGTTTAACCACTAGAAGGTAGATCATGGAGAGAAACAATATGTATAAAAATGGAATACCACAATTTCATGGACAAAACTATGCATTCTAGAGCAGAAGGATGAAAACATATGTACAAGTACATGGATTTGAGGTTTGGCAATCAATAGTAGATGAATATAAATAACTTGTCATTCCTCCAACAAATGAAAATGGAAGGAAACTTAGTCTAAATAATTCGAAAGCCAAAAATGCTATCATGAATGGTCTCATTGATTCAGTATATATCAAAGTTATGCATTACAGCTCTGCAAAGGATATTTGGGATAGACTTCATAATGTTTATCAAGGAGACACAAAATTCAAAGAAGCAAATATTCAAACTTACAGAGGTCAATTTGAAGAGTTGAAGATGAAAAAAGATGAAAATATTGCAGCTTACTTCTTACGAGTTGATGAAACAATGAATGAAATTAGAGGATTGGTAGAAGAAGTTGATGAATCTATAATTGTTCAAAAATACTAATATCTCTTCCAGTAAGATTTGATCCTAAGATCTCATCACTAGAAGAAAGAATAGATCTGGATTAGATAAGCATGGATGAGCTACATGGAATATTCAGAGCCTATGAAATGAGAACTAAACATGAGAATCCAGTTACAAAAAAAGTAGCATTCAAACATCCAAGAAGTGAAAGAAAAAGGGAAAGCAAAAATAAAATTCAGATAGCAACAACATTGACATCTTATAAGACAATGAAGAAGTAGGCAACTTCTTCAGAAGGTTGAAAAAGGGAATCAGAAAATATAGATGTAAGCTTCCATTTATTTGTTTTGATTGTGATGGTATTTTTCATTTCACTAAAAAATGTCCCCATAAGAAAAATAAAAGGAATGAAGAAGATGATTCAAATAGAAAACAAATATACAAAGACAAAAGAACCGAAAACCAATTTCTCAAGTAAATTTTTTGCACCAAAGACGACAACACCTCATTAGACGAAGATGAAGTCAGTGAAAGTGATACATAAAGTGTTCTATTCATGGAAATATAAGATTTTTATGAAGAAGACACCAAAGAATAATATGAAGAGGAAAAAGTTGACTATAGAGAAGAATTGTTGAGTGCCATAGAAGTTATAAAAAGGGAAAAGAAGAAAAACAAGAGAGGAAACTCAAAATTCCAACTCCAAAGAACTAGAGAAGATGATTACTAAATTAAAAATCCAAGTTGAAGAAGACAACATAATTGAAGAAGCAATAAAAGAATGGTAGGAAGAAAAAAACATGATCATTGGAGGTTTGGAAGCAGAGATTGCCACATTGAGAAAAGACTTTCAAAAGAAAAACATGTAGAACAACTCCAAAGTTTTGGACGATATTATTAGCAGTCAAATGCCAAATCATGACAAGTTCGGACTTGGATAGAACCAGACATAAAGGGAATCAAGCTCCAAAACAACAAATCAAGAAACACAACCAAGAAGCTATGCAGAGACAATCAGAGGAGACAAGAAGTTCTACAAGGAATATCACAGAGACACTCCTCCACCCAGAAGATTCAAATTTCAAAATCAACGACAGTCAGAAAAAAGAAGGCCTCAAGAAGAGGAAGGGTTAAAAAGAGTAACTCATTTTAGAATATCTATATCTCCCAGGTACCAAACCATTTTTCTTGGTTTATATTATTCATGTAACAATTTTGGACATAAGGTTGTGAATTGCAGAGCAAATAACAGGAAAAGAGATAAGTGTGAAAGTTATGCACGAAATGATTATTCAAGGAGGCCTAGTGAAACAAACAACATAAGCTACAATAGGTTTGAATCCTTAAACACTGATATGGAATGCTACAAGTGCAACAAATTTGGACACATGTACAAATAATGTAGAATGAAAGTTCCTCCAAGAGAATCATAACAAAATAATAATAGTCACAGACAAGAACCTCAAAGAATATGGATAAGAAAGTAGAATTAGTTCAACAATGAAGAATGCACACTTTCTATACAAGGTAAACAAAAGAAACGTGGTTGGTATGTTGACAATGGTTTCTAAAAGCACATGACAGGTGATGCAGACAAGTTTCTAACCTTGAGAAATGAAAGAGATGGATAGAGTCTCCTTTGGGAACAATGACTCAGCTAAAATCATTGGAAGAGGCACAGTCATAATTGGAAATAAGGATACCAAGGCAGAGAATGTTCTACTAGTGGAAGATATGAAACAAAATATTTTGAGTGTAAGTCAAATGTGTGAGCCAAGGTCATAAACTTGTGTTTGACTCATAGAAGTGGGAGATAAGAAAAACAGGTTTAGGAAGAGTGGTTGCAACAACTGTAAAAACTTCAAGCAACATATATCTATTAAGTGAAATTGGAAATGAAAAGTCTTGTCTAGGAAAGAAAGATGAAGTTTGGCTATGAAAAAGAAGAATGGGTCACATAAAATTTGATAACCTTGTCAGAGTTGTAATGACCCCTCCATTACGACAATAAACAACGATGTACAATAGGTAAAAAAAATAAAAATGCATTAGAAAATTTAAACTTGTCATGACATAACTAAGAACAACAAAAACTACACATCATCATAATTTAATAATGACACATCCCACACATTAACATAATTAACAACGACGCATAATCAGCGCGTAAACATAGAGAACGACGCAATTCAACACAACACAATCAACTAAAGCAATTACAATAAATGATCAACCATGTCACTGAGTAATAAATAACTACCCGCCCAACCTATCCTGCATGGTTAGGACCTCCAGGACACATAAACAATGCTCAAGCCTAGGATTCAGCCAATTAATTTTGACCATTTAAGGTCTTAGGGCTGGAGATGTTCTAAGGAACAAGGAGGTGTCTAAATCCCACTAATCCAAAGAAGCCAAAAATCAACTAGATCAATCAATCAATCTTAATAATCAACCAGTCATGGTGCAAGGGTATTGATCAACTTTATTTTCATGTTGAAAGAGTAAGCTAATTACTTAATTAATCACACATCAACAATATTTTCAAGGCATGCGAAAAATCTAATTTCTAAAACAATCATACATCAGATAATTAATGGCGCAAGAGAATCTATTTACATAATCAATCATACATCGCCTTTAATTTCATGGCACAAGGGTACTGATCCATTTTATTTTCATGGCGCAAGAATAAGATACTTACATATCCAAATAAAAACTGTAAGGAGGCCAACCAGGTGTAAACAAAATTCAACTTCATAGGTAACTTATATATTCTTATTAAGAGCTAAATCAACTCATAAGAAATAGTAAATAAGTTGCATTACCAATTTACATCCACCACCAGTACCATAATTTGGTCACACATAATAACTAATTATTATAGGACAAGCCCACTTATATCCATAAAAAATAAGAGATCAACACACAATGAGCCATCATAAGCTAACTTCCTAACTAGCCTACATATCCCTATGTACATTAAATTTAGAACTTGGATTTACGAGAATTAAAAGAGACCCATATTATTAAGCAATATATCTATCTATCTATCTATCTATATATATATATATATATATATATATATATATATAGATAGATAGATAGA